>PVJA010009284.1:0-61267 GCA_004027025.1 Myocastor coypus | reverse complement strand
TTTTTTTTTTTTTTTTTTTTTTTTGTCTTTTTGAGACAGAGTCTCATTATGCTGTTGAGGCTGGCCTTGAGCTCACTTTTGTAGCCCAGGCTGGTCTCGAACTTGCACCAATCCTCCTGCCTCAGCCTCCTGAGTTCTGGGATTACAGGCGTGAGCCACCACACCTGGTAATGTGCCATATGTTTCTATACACAAATTTACTTAATATTTTCTGAGGTGTGTCCAAGTCCTAGGAAATAAAATGCCTCCTGGGTGCTATAAGGAAGCTACCGTCTCTACTTTGATGTTTCATTATGACACATGTATGGATATACTGGCCCCTACACCACACACACACAACCTAACTTTTACCCAATCTTAAATAGACAGTGAACATAAAATTGACGTGGTTCATTCAGCATTATAGTGTTTCCTGGACCGAGGTACAAGAAAATTAAAATCTTACCATAAACAATTTTTGTTGATCTTAATATTCAATTTGCTTTCTTATATATTTTAATATTTTATTATTGGTAATGAGGATTTATAGCAACTGTTTTGTTACATTATAATATCTTGTTTGTGAAGTAAACACCCCTTTTCCCCTAGCTTCTTCTTTTGTTGTCCCATTCTGCTCTCTCAGAATTTGGGGCTCTTTCTCTTTCTCTTCGTCTTTTGCTTTCTTTCTCTCCTCCCTACATTCTTGATGTTAATTAGTTTTGATTTCCAGTTTGACAGAGCAGTTTTTCCCTATATGTAGAATAGTTTTTCAGCTTTGAATCAATTCTTTAAGATGGCTGACATTAGTGTACATTATCAGAGATAGCTACTTTCTTTTGGTTTTGTTCTAAATGCATTCTATGAACTTGTCTGCTGTTTGTTTTATTTTGTCTTGGGTCTCTTCATTTTTTTTCTCTTAGGCAAGTGAATTCCCTTTAAAGGCTGACATTTTTCCAGGTTTTATGTGGTACTTCAGAAAAACATAAGTTCACAAGGTTTACTTACATAGTTTTATCTACAAGTGTTAATATAATTTACTGATTTTTCCCTTAACAATGCCTGAGTTCTCTGCCTCCTGTTCTCTTGCTCCTGTCTCTGCAAGCCGTATCCGCTGTTCCCATGTCTGCACATTCTCCCCTTAATTTCCTCCTGAGTGCCTGCTGATGGGACGATGTGCTGGCCACCAACTTGCTGCTTAGGCTTTCCCACACATTCAGTCCCCTGCTTTGGGTGACATGTGGTTTTCATTTATTTTTGCCAGATGTGCTTATTTTTGGTGATATAGCTACTGAGTCTGTGCCTTTTAAAATACTTACTTCATTATCTTGTATATTGGTAACAATAGATGCTCAGTTGCCGTTTTCTCTCAGAATATTGCAGAATATGCTTGCTATTCTTCTGGTATTCAGACATACTACAAAATCCTGAGACATGCTTTTTATCCCTTCTACTTACTATTTCTTACATTTTTTTCAATCTTCAGGCTTTTTATCTCCAAATTACATGATCTCCTTGATATACCTCATTTACTTAAAATAAGTTGTGTCTTTTCTACCTGCTAGAGGAGCTACTTGCTGATTATTGAATTAAAACTTCTGTTGCTCCCTATGTCCTTTCTGTTGGTGAAATAACATTCTTGGAAAATTTTAAATCTTGATAATTATATTCTATAATATACTGTTCAGGAATTTTATTGTATTATGAAATTTTTTTTAGATTTACTGAATAACTACTTACTTTGTATATTCATATTTGAATCTCAGATAGTTTTTCGTTCTTTTTTTATTGTTAAAGAATGCAAAAGAGTGATAGAAAAAGAAATTGGGAGGCCAGCCAGATAGTTCAGCTGGTTAAAGTGCCTGCTTAGGCAGACGCACCCACCAGGGCTTCGAGCTTTGAGCCCTGGGCTGCCGTGCCAGTCTCCCAGGGGGTGCTGAGACATGAATGAGACTGGGCGTGGTGACACGTGCTTGTAATCCCAGTGCTTGGGAGGCTGAAAAATGGGCGAATCACTACAAATCTGATCTGTGTAGTGAGACCCTGTAGACCCTGTACTTAATACGTAAGTGAAAAGAAAAAAAATAGAAACAGTACAAGATTCCACCAAAGTAACAGGAACTCAACAGTGTTTGCTATATTACATGATGCTGTCTTCAAATTAGTTGTTCAGATTACCAGATATAAATGTGCAAGATTTGTTTCAAGAAAAAATAAAAACAAAACAATGGTTTTTCAAACAGGTGAAGAACTTTTTGACAGTTCTGGTTTGCTGAAAGTTTCTTTCTTTTCAATTTATTACTTTGTTTCACACCCTTAGTGAGGCATACTGTGCACCCAACAAACTTAGCTACTTAAATCGAAGGATTTGCTAAGTTTTGCCCTGTGAAGACACTCACAAAACCAAGCTCATCAGTGAGATACATCAAACCAAGCAGCTTGTTGATTCTCCTGTAAGGCCCCGCTCAGCCAGCCAGGGACACATCTTCTACCAGTACCAGTTGTTTTGGATGTTCTATATTTACACATGTGGGATCATACATTATGCATTTCGTTTTGCCTACTTTAGGTGCTTTTCCACTTCCATATTTGTGAGGTCAACCTTCTTTCTTTCTTTTTTATTTTGTTTTTTTGAGACGGGGTCTCACTATGCAGTTCTGGCTGGCCTTGAGCTCACTTTTGTAGCCCAGGCTGGTTTTGAACTCGCACCGATCCTCCTGCCTCAGCCTCCCAAGTTTTGGGATTATAGGTGTGAGCCACTACGCCCAGCCCAAGTCAACCTTATTTCTATTAAATAAAGTCTTTTTTTTGTCTCAAATTATTTTTGCCTATTTTATAGTCATGTAAACCACTGTTTCAGATGCATCCTGAAATTTTGTTAGTTCGTATTTCACTTTAGTTTTATGACAAATGTTTTCTCTTTTACCTCATGCCATTAGCTTATGAAAAATGTTTTCTCTTTTACCTCATGCCATTAGCTTATGAGGCGTAAGTGTGCTAATTAACTTCTGAATATTTGAAGATTCCTTCACTCTTTCATTAATTTAATTCTAACTCGATTCAATTCAATTCTGACTTTTTAAAATAAAATGCCTTATATGAATTGACTCTTCATGCATTTATTAGCATTTGTTTTATGGTCTCAGAACATTATCTTTCCTGGTAAATATTACGTGTGCATGAGAAAACAATGTATAACTGTAGTTGTGGTTTTTTAGGTGAATTATGAGGATTAGTTTGACTATTATTTCCATTTTCAGTAGTTTTGCTAATTTTCTTCCCACACTTTCTATTAATCACGCAGAAAGAAGTATTACAATTTCTGATTATTATTATAGCCTTCTGTATTTACTAGTCCATTTATCAATTTTTGATTTGTTACTTTGAAACTCGAGTTTTCAAAACATGCACTGATAGGCTCATTAAATCTGTTGGATGATTTAAACTATAAGCAGTATAAATATGTCATTGCTTCTGGTAATAGTCACACTTTGAAATTGTCTTTGTGATTGCTAATGTTGTCCCTTCAGCTTGTGGTGATTGATGTTTGCGTTAAATGACATTTTATCAGTTTGTTTTTTAATCGATTGTATTGTTTTGCTTTTCCACTGCTGGAACAAAATACCTGATGCTCACAATTAAAGCCCGGGTTTATTTTGGTTCTTTATGTCGCAGAGGTCTCAGGCCATGATCTACTGGCTCCTTGTCAGCAAGCCATGTTTGAAGCTCCTGCTGGGGGAAAACTACTCACTTCAGCTAGAAAGCAAACAAACTGCAACAGTGCCAGAGACAAGGAAGCCAGTGACTAGGGGGTAGTGGTAACATCACTGGAGCTCATCTGGGCATGCTCAGAAATGTGCCTTAGTAACATCAGAGGCATTTGTTAATCCAGTGAAGTAGAGAGTCATGATTAATGGCCTCATTTATCTCTGTCTTTACATTTATTTATTTATTTATTTATTTATTTTAATTTGTGTATTTGGTACAGGGTCTCACTGCACTGAACTCTACTGATCCTCCTATTTTCAGCCTCTTCAGCCCTGGGATTACAGGTATGTCTGTCATGCTTGGAATCTGTTACCTATTTAGCGCGCCATGGTGTCAGGGCCTGTAGAGCATGCAGGACCAGGGATCAAATCCTGGTCCTTGCGGTTGCCAAAGCAGGCATTTAGTCTGCTGAGTTATCCTGCTGGCCCTTCTATCTTCACATTTAAAATAGTTTATTTTAGAAAGTATTTTTAAAAATAACTAAATTTAACATACTGTACCTTTGTGTTTGATGGCTCAGTGTTTAAATTCAGTTTCATTACGCTGAGCTGTACAAGGCTTAATTCAACAGCTTCCATCATTGTCAGTTTTGCCAATAACCCACTGAGATTATGGAACACTGGATTATGTATACAACTACTTTCTCTTAGTTCAATGAGAAGAAATCTTTTTGTACTAATAATGATTAGAAAAATTATCATATCTACATATTGTGTTCTATATACACTACTAGGAGGACAACAATATGCATTGTATCAAATAATGGAAATGTACTACTAACATGTTTTGAAACTGCCACGTTATTTCTTATTAAAAGCAATAAAAATTTACATAAAATATTATATTTACCATTTTGCTGTTTGTTTTCTGATTGTCCCATGTATGGTTTATTCTTCCATGTTTTATTTTTTTTTTTTTTGCTTTCACTCATATTAACCATTTCTAGTTACCTCTATATTTGTAATATTAATGGTAGCTCTTAAAATTTATGAAATGCCTCTCTAACTTATCACCGTCTCTCAACAAATAACAATACCACTTTCTAACAATGTAAGAGCCTTATTATAATCCCATTCCTTCTGGTCAGTTGTCTCATTCTTTCATTCATTTTGCCCTTACATATATATAAACTCCTTTGTGGTCATTATTTTTCACTGAGTTATCTCTCAAAAAGTTTAAAGAAAAAAATATGGTACATATATCTTTCCGTGTACTATTTTTGGATACCTATATTTATTTATGCACATTTAGCTATTGTCTGAAATTATTCTTTGCCTAATAGACTAAAAATTTATCTCATGAAAATATTCTGGTAATAATTTCTTAAGCTATTACATTTATTTTTCCCTTAATTATATGTTAAATTTTGACATATATCAAATAGTAGATGATCAAGTTCTCAACCCTTCATTTTGCACTCTATACATGCCATTCTACTGTCGTCTTGTTTGCATATGACCAGATTTATGGTCTGTAATTATTCTTGCTTTTGACTCTCTACATAAATAACCTCCCTACCTCCATTAGGTTTTCTGAAGTTTTTTCTTTATTAGTGGTTTTCAGAAAGTTTTTCGTGAAAAGCTTCTGTGTGATTTTACTCTGATTCCTTGAGCTCTGGATTTGTCATCTTACAGTTTTTATTATATATGCAAAACTAAAAGCTATTCCTTTCGAAAATATTTCTCTCATGTAGCGAGTTTTTAATTAAGTGTATATATTTTCAATTAAATACATTTACTTATTTACTTATTTATTTAATTACTGGGATACTATGTAGTTAAGACTAGCTTTGAACTAACTATGTAGCCGACGATTGCTTTGAATTCGCAGTGATCCTTCAGCCTCCTGAGTACTAGGATTATAAGTGTGTGCCACCATGCCTGGAAGCATTTATTTTTAGGACTAACTTCTAGTTTAGCTTTTTCATCAGAGTGATTCTTTTAAATTCAGGAGCATACTTATTATAGCTCCTTAGACCCTTTCTTTCTATTTCTTTCATCATCTCAGTCATTTTCTACTACATTTCTAAGGGCGCTTATGACATGTTTTCTGTTTATATCTATCAGTTTTGGTTTCATGCTGAAGTTGTATATTTTTCACATCTGAAAGTGCAGTTTGAGGCACCCTGTCAGCAGCGCTGGGTCCCCATTTTGTCAATTTGTATGTGGACATTCTAATCCTTGGTGCTCAGAATGTGCTTTATTTGTAAATGGGGTCATTATAAATATAATTATATATAGTGAGCTCATACTGAAATAGTGTGGGATATTAATCTAACTTAGTTCATATCCTTATAAAAGGGGACATTTGGGATTGGCATACAGAAGGGACATCATGGGAAATGAAGATAAGCATCCACAAGCCCTGGAGAGAGACCTAGAGAGCCTTTTCTTATAACCTCCACAAGGAGGGCCAACACCTTGCTCTCCAAATTTGAATCTCCAAAACCATGAACACTCATTTCTGTTGTACAACCACCATGATTCATTTGTATTTCCTTGTTAGAGTAGACCTAGTAAGTGAACTGTTAAAGATGATTGGTCTTGATAACGACTAAAATTAAGTACTAAAATTAAATTACCATAGGATCGGACATACATTTCGAGGCATAATTTTAACCTTAGGTAAGTTTTAAAGGGGCCTTTGGTTTAGGCTAGTGGAACCCTACTGCTGAGGCATAGCTTTTTTAGTTGAATGTGCTGAGTGGCCTCAGGGTCCAAGCGAGGATGTCCATTCTGCCTTGTCAGAATTGAGACAAATCTCATCACATGCTCTGCCCACTGCTTAATGGTCTTTTGTGGCTTTGTAGAGTTCTATTCTGGACACGTGTGTACCGCATTTACTTTGCAGGAATTAATTCATGGGGAAGTCAGGTGGTTTCCTGTGGAGTTCTCCATGTGCTTGAGCACTGGAAGTTCACGTCGCAAATTCTTTCTACTTCAGCCTCCCAACCTCTTGATCCCATGCTATCAACGCAGGGTAGACCTTAGACATTTCATAAAATTATTGTTTAGAACCAAAATTTATTGACTGTGATCTAGCTTATCATTACCCTTATCTGTGTGGCTGCTTAAAACCCCGAACAATCTTCTTAGATGTGCTATTGAAAATAGTATATAGATCTAGGCACTTAATGGTACCAGTTTCCTTTTCTGATGTAACTTTGTCAAATATCTTTTGAGAAAAAATTCCATCCACTGATATGTCAAGGTGAAATGAATTAAATTATAGTCAGTTCATGCTTTTTATGAGCCATTAAACATAAAACACACTAAAAAGACTACTTAACTGCGAAAGATAAGTTAATGTAAATGAAAAAAATATTTAAAAATAAACTGTCACTTAAAAATTCAGAATGTCTTGTCCAAAGCATGGATTTGGGGATAATTTAGAATTTTTGACTTCTCTAGGCAAATAGAAGCACATGAATATAAGTAAGATTGATAGCAACATGGATAAAGTGCATTTCTTCTTCAGTTATTTACTTTTTGTGACTATGCTTTATGTCTGAAGTTCATTTTCATATACACTTATTATTTTTTGTTAGAAAATGATGTGAACCTATTATCTAACAGGTTTTGGGATTCACTTTTCTGATAGATTTGTGAATTTATTAGAACTACTCTTGCTTGTTCAAATATTTTACTATTTTATTTATCCACAAGAGCAACACTCCACTATTTATGTGCTAAAAATAATTTTGGATTGATCAGGTTTTAGTTTCATTATCTTAGTGCAAACCACAGGAACTGCTTGGGGTACCAAGAGTGCAGCTACTACTTACTAAAGAATTGTAAGTCGAGTCCAAAAATCAATGTCAGGGATGAAGTTCAATTATGACTCAGGATCCAAGAAAAAATATTACAAATCTGAAAAAGACTGCATCATTTTTACTGCCACCAAAAATCATCTAATGTTGATTGGCTGATTTATTTCCCACTACTGCTGCCAAGGATCAAGAATTTAATTTTATTGTGATTATTCTCAAAAAGTAGACCTATCTTTGCAAAATTAATTTGCTATCTCAAGCCTATTGTAACATTATTTACATGCGAGTAGAAATCTTTTGTAGAGGATTTTGATTTGTGGAGCTATTTAACATTTTTTATTTTTTTCTCCAAAGGAAGACAGAATATTTGATTTCTAAATTCTGATTAGAGGAAGCAGACCCCATAATGTAGGATTTTACCAATTGCAATAAAACTAATAAAAAAGATTGGTAGTTATAAGTAAAATAACTGGACTGTGCATCTGCTATCTCTGAGGACTTAGTTTCGTGTCGAGTTGGACTGGGTAGAAGGCATCAGTGACCTTCCAAACGTGCCATTCATTATTTTCATCATCACCTGATCATCACTGCTCTACAATACTCTTTGCAGTACCAGTGATCTATCACAAAACTAACTTCAAAACAAGTTATCTTACTTTTAATTTGATGTTTTGTGTTTAGGTGGCAAAGCCAAATATTGTTCATACCTAGTGACAGAGAACTAGCTTCAAGTGGTGGGCATTTGGTCCAAGTTTCATTTCAGAAGCTATCAATTTTTCTCCATTTAATCTCAGGAGAATCAAGTTCCACTTCTGCAGCTGCACTTGGGGTTTGGACTTCAAAACTCTAGGAGATGATAAATGAAGCAACCTGGCAAAAAGTACAGAGGGTGATTAAGACCTCAAGTTATTAGAACAACTGTCGGAGCTAAATGTATACAGCTTTGGCTCATAGAGATTATGAGCAATATATAAGGGAGTGCATGCTAAAATGTACAAAGACCTAGGAATTTAAGGATTTATGAGACATTGAAAAATGTTGTGAAGCAAAAAGTGGAAGGCTGAATCTAATAAAAATCTAAATTTAGGTAGAAAATCCTAGAAGCCTTGGTGAAATGTTTAGAGTTGAAGATTTTAAACTCTAAGTCCCTCACATATGAATAGAAAATACAGTAAAAGATAAAATGATTATTATTTAATATGTACCTATCTTTCTTTAGATGCTGATAACACTGAAAAGAATTACATGTCATAGTTAAGAGTTCTTAGTTGTTTTTTTTTTTTTCAGTAGTATCTGGGAGGGAGGCATTATCTTTTCCATGGGCAGAGGGATCTTATGAATTCATTTGATTCATGGACTAGGATAATGATTTCACAGATCCTGCCAACTTCCAAATCAATCTGCTTCTGCTCTGCTGGAAGAAAGTCTATTAAGCTTTTTGCTTGGGCACTGCCAAAAATTATGTTAAGATTATGAGATGACTTTATTTATTAATTTGCAGATAAAATAGTCACTATAAAATTTACACTATTATAACTTATCATTAATTAGTTTATGAAACATCTGCAATTTGGAATTTTCTATAATGTGATTAGTTTATAGGCCTGTGTTGCAGAGCTGATAGAAGTTAGAATCATAGAGTAAAAGAATCACAGAGATTACCCAATTATAGCTTATTCTCTAATTTAACAAATTAGAATACAAAAGCAATCAGCATATGGCAGGACCAGGGCTGGCCCCAACTCACCTGCTTTCTCCTGGGTCCTACTGCCGTGGTATTTGACATAAGGTGGTCAATCTGTGAGTTGCAGTAGATATTTCACAAACATCTTCTGGGAAATAAAGATTGATGTTTGCTGCTATATTTGCTCTTGCCAGGCTTAGGAGTAAGCTACTCGTTGTCTTCCAGGCTGTCAGGATCATTTCTTTTCATGGAAATACCTCACTGCTGGTGACTATGCCTGCATGTAGCAGAACGTCATGAAGTGCCACATGGCTCAGTGTTTTTCCATACGACCCACAGAGACCTGCGTGACTCAGCCCTCTTTGCACTATCTTCTCCTATCACACTCTTTGGACTAGACATTGCTTTTATTTATTTATTTTTTTTCTTCTTGTTCAAATCTGATGAGCTATTTTTTATGTGAAAAACATTGCATTCAGTATGAAGAATGACTGGGTTTTCATTACTGCATTTTGGGTAATCCTGTCTCATCACCTGGGTTGCATGGTTATGACTAGTAGAGACAGACTTGCTGAAAATTTGGAAGCAGAACACGGAAGCAGTGCCAACACAAACCCCAGGGCTTGATTCGAAAACCTAAGCAAAGTATCTTTGACTTGGAGGAGAACTTTGAATGTCAGCAGTGTTATTTTGACTCCTATATTTCACAGAGCAGTTTGCAAAATAACCTTTCATCACCTTGGTGAGAGTTTTTACTCATTTTCTCCAAACCGGATCCAGATTTTGCAAAAAAAAACTGTTCAGGTTATCAAGTCTAATTATAAAGCACATACATTAAGGAATAATTACTTGCATGACAAACTTATTTATAGCATCGCAATGTGAAATCCATCTGTACAAGGGCCTCTTTTATGTAACTACTAGCACTTAGGAGCTTGTTCACAGACTATGAGTTATTTGACAGGCAGATTAGGAGATGATTTCAAATGAGAAAAACTGAAATAAAACTTCAAAGCTAAACTAATGGAGGAATAATTGGAAAAGATGCAGAAGAAAAGAGTTCTCTGCACTTGCAGTGTCATTAGGAAAATGGTGCAATTTTATTTCCCTAGTTAATAATGTATACATTGAGTAAGAGTAAGTCATCACCCCTAAAAATCTGTTTATCAGGATTGGAAAATAGAAGAATAAGATTTAGGACAAAAGACACTGACAAAGGTACTCTCGAAGCCAGAAATGCATGGGTTTAAAAGAAGAAGATTGAGACCCACCATGTCTCATTCGATGAGTACTGGAGGAGAATTATGTATGAAGCCTGGGCTGATAGGACACGCAACCCAGAATTAGGGAAATAGAGGAGTCTTCTAGTCTTTCATGGATACTTGCTGTACGGTATGGACCTTATACTCAGCATGGCTTCTGAAAATTGAGAGGCTGTAGTTCCAGTTCTATGCTGTTGATTGGAAAAAAAGTCTTCTCAGATGCTTGTTACTCAGTGTAATAAAATAATACAGAACATGGTTATGGATATCAACAAAGGTACTGATTTGTTTGTATATGTGTTTCAGTCTACCTTAGACAGTAGTGATTGACAATTGCCTACTTGAGGTTATCATATGGTTGGAAAATCTAGCACGTAGGCTGATTTAAATGGGTAAACTCATCAAAATCAGAAGGAGAATGAAATAAAAATTAAAATGTATTATGTACATGGACCAAATCCACACAAGGAGTGCAAACATTTTGTCTTACAAACATGCACCAATTTAAAAGCAGAAAAACAGAAAAATTGTAAAACTGTGGATTAGTTCTTTCTTAAGCTAATTTTGTTATCTATAAAAGGTGGCAGTGTTATGTATTTTGGACACTGTAAGTTGTAAATGTAGTGTACTGCATGATTTATAGTATGTTCTCCATGCATAACACTGATCACATTATTATAATATCTTCATCATCACAGGTATTGTCATGTATAAAACAATGATCTAAACCTGATCAGCTTTAAGGAGCGATTAAATTATCCTTTCTTCTGGATTCCAAAATTTAAGCTTTTGCACAATAATTTAGGAAATATATTCAATTTTGAAGTTGGTGTTATTTATAATTTTTAACTAGAAATTACACTAAGTACTAATTTAACTAGGCCATCAGAGTGAATTATCATGATCTTAATCCAATCAAATAAATTTAATTCTGTATAATGCTTTTGCTACTTTATCACTGTTAAAAACACCGTTTTCACTGAGCCATATTAATTCTTAAAAAAGAAATCTCCCCAAGCCCTTTTGGAACACTGAAAAACCTCTAGAAGTCCAGCGACTACATATTGAAAACTGGTAATTAAGATGAAATGCATTTCGAGTACTGCAAGGATTTTTGAGAGTAATAATAGTTCAGGAAACTCATCAGTATGTATTAAAACTGCACAGGGAAAACTGTCAGGCTTCTAGGAGCCAATAACATATCAAAGAGACAAACTATTTGCTGCTGGGGTGCAGGCAGACGTGAATAAATTTCCAACTGTGGGAAATATGGCCAGGCCCAACAGTAAGAAGGGTGCTCAGCATACACAATGCATGACTGATTGCAAGAGCCAACTGGCATCGCCCCTAATAGCCAAGAAGGCAGGTCCCAGGACAGCAGCCGACGCGATAAATCTGACTTCTTCAGACAGCATAAGATGCCTCTGCTCATTCTCAGGCTGAAAAGAGTGAATCACTAAGCAGCAGTCACATTCAAGAGAAAACCTCAAGGAGCTCTCAGAGATTATGTAAAGAATCGCAAAAGCCAAACAGTCAACATTTTGTGATGCCAGTGTCAGAAACAGAGAAAATTCCTCATCAGAGAAAAGAAATGCATAGGGCTCACTGATGTCGGAAGACTGAGCGGAGGGTTAGGGTTGTTTATGATGAAAATGACTACAGTAACTCATGAGTTTTGATCATTCATCTGAATTTGATTTAAATTCTTTATTAAATCCAACTTGCTATTTGTAACCCTTGGGCACATTGCTTACCCTCTCTGAGTCTTAGCTGTCTTAGTGTAAACTTTAATTGGCTATTAAATATATAATGTTAAGGGTATTGAAGGCAATTGTGTACAATCATCAACTTGACAGATCATCATAAACAGTTTCTTTTGCCTATCTATAATTTTTAACTAACAATTTCGCTAAATATTAATTGAGGTCACCAGAGTAAATGGTCATGACCTTAATCCAACCAAATAAATTTAACTCTGTATAGAGATTTTGCTACTTTATCACTGTTAAAAATATCACTTGAGATAGACACACAATACTAGATTTTAAAATTTATGTTTTCGAGCTATTGAACTACTCTGTTACAAGATTACTCATATTTTGTACCGTAGGAAAGTTTTAAAGATGGTATCTTCCCTTAGGTGATTTTTTTGACTGATTGGGAGATACATGATCTATGCTCAGGATACAGAGATGTGAATATTTAAACATAAGAAAAATGTGCAACTTCCAAACCTTCATGCCTTTATTTTTATTTTGTGTTTTCAGAGTTTCATATGCTCATAAATTTCACATGAATGTCAGAATTCACCTAGCGATTGACATATCTTCTTCACCTTTGTATCTCTCCTTTTGGCAACTAATTGCATACTTACCACACAATAGTTAAAAGTGTAATATCTTACATACCATTAAAATACTTGCAGAACAACAATAACCTAACATTTAATGTGTGTTCATTATTGTAAATTGCAACTTATAACAGTCAATCAGAAAAACACTGCAGCAGCTGGGCATGGTGGCGCACGCCTGTAATCCCAGTACTCAGGAGGCTGAGGCAGGAGAATTGGCATGAGTTTGAGACCAGCCTGGGCTACAAAAGTGAGCTCAAGGCCAGCCTGAACTGCATAGTGAGACCCTGTCTCAAAAAGACAAAAAAACCCAAAAAACCAAAAAAAAAAAAAAAAACCCCAAAAAAACAAACAAACAAACAAAAACAACAACAACAACAACAAAAAAGACACTGTAGCAATACAGTGCTAGCAATGGAAGAAAAATAATGTTAGTGCAATGTAAGTAGCTTTTATATATATTTTAAGGAGATGGCTACTATTTTCTTCTAGAAATGAAAAATCAGGATAGGATTTACTAAGTATGAGATACTTAGCACAATAAAAATAATGGTCCAATGGCTCTTTGCATTGAAAAACAGCACTTTTCAAATCTGTGTGAACAAAGATATTTAGATATTATGGTGTGTTGGAGAAAACTGCGTTAAATCCCCTGGGTCTAAGATTTGTCTGTAGGGATGTGCTATAGAAAAGTTCAGACCATTGAATGTCTTTGAGGAAATGAAATATTAAGGGAAGAATCTCATAGGTTTTCCTGTAAGAATCATAAAGATTTATAGCTTAGGAGAAAAAGAAAAGATACTGGAAAAATGAAATATTAACTATTGAATACATGCTTCACTTAATGTGTAGGAAAATGAAAGCAGCAAAAATTAAGGTGCATGGATAATAGAATAGTACAAAATTAAAGATGACATATATATGTGTATAATTGTTTAATTTATGATACAGAAAGTATTTTCCTTTATTTTCAGGTATTGACATTATTATTACCAAAATAATAAAAAAGGAAAATATGTCTTGAAGTGAACATTCTCTTTTATTTTATAGAGCACAAAATAATATTAAAACAGAAAAATTATAAGTGACACAGAATTTCACTTAGCAGAGTAATATGAATTCCACAGTATTTGTTGTAACGTGTAGTGTTGTCTTCCAACGAGTTATATACATTAGCAGATATTACGCATTCCAATTTTAATTGGAAGAAGAAAGGAAGGAAGGAAGGAATGTCTAAAAAATTAAGAGGAGAAAAAGGAGGAACAACTGAAAAAAGGAGACAAAGCAAATTGAGCATTATCTGTCTCTTTCCATAGGCCAGCAGAAACACACAGTATAGTTCTCCAAACCATCCCACTTCCACTCACAGACGAATCTCTTTCCCCCACTCACTCTTCTCTGTTGTACCCTTCAGACTCCATTTTCTCTGTCAGGTAAGAGAACGTCCTTTTATTTATTGTGAAATTTTTTATTTTAATTATTTATATTTTAGAAAAGGGTCTACAGGGTGTTCAAGGTCTCACTACTAAGTGTAGTTATACACTTATTTACAGCCTCTCAAGAGCTGGGATTACAGGTGCACACCAGCACGCCCAGTCTCAATTGCAGTCCCAGCATGCCCTGGGGCGGGGTCAGCATGGCAGGCTCAGGGACTGAACTCCCTAGCTTGCTTTAATCCTCTGTGCTATTTGGCTGGCTTGAAAAAAGTTTTTTTTTATTTTTATTTTTATTTTTATTTTTATTTTTTTTTTAAGAAGCTGTTGTATGAAGCTTTCTGCCAGAATAACAGCAACAAAAAAAAGCGTGAAAGAATTTTTTTAAATGAATATTATCAAAAACAAGCTGTGTGTTGGCCCTTCACTTTAATCCAAGCAGTTCGGGAGGCTGAGGGAGGAGTTTTCCTTCCTTCTTTTCTTTCTTTCTTTCTTTCCTTCTTTCTTTCTTTCTTTCTTTCTTTCTTTCTTTCTTTCTTTCTTTCTTTCTTTCTTCCTTCCTTCCTTCCTTCTTTCTTTCTCTTTCTTTCTTTCTTTCTTTCTTTCTTTCTTTCTTTCTTTCTTCCCTTCTTTCTGTTTGGTACAGGGTCTCACTATGCAGTTCAGCTTCCTAGTGGTTTCCCTGCTTTCAGGCTCTCCAGTACTGGGATTACAGGCATGTGGCACCATGCCTGTACTGGGTTGCTGGCTCAATGGTCCCAGTGGCTAGCTGGGCAGCATGCAGTGCTGGGGATCGAACCCTGGGCTCTATGCTTGTATAAGCAGGTGTTTAGCCCATTGAGCTATGTCGCTGGCCCAATGTTTCTTTTCTTAAGGAACAAGATGTGAATCCCTGCCTTATTTCAGAGAAACCTCTGAAGCATGATAGACATGAGTCTGAATGAGTGTGTTTCATTATACTGCTCTTAATACTACTGAGGTGGCAGATTAATTCTTAAAAACAATAACATGAAAGCATAAATACTGCTTTTCTTGGATGAGGTTTTAACCTAATGATCATACATTTGCAACAGTGTAAGATTTTTTAAGTTTATGATAAAGCTTTCTGCAGTAAAACTAGTTCACTTTTTAAAAAATTAAAATGAGGAAGTCGAAAATTATAAAAAAGAAGAAAAAAAGAAAAAAAATTCTGCAAACTCAGAAGTAGTAGTTGCAAAAATTCAGAGACATCAGTAACCTAGGTAACACATCTCATAAATCTGTGACTGCTTCCAAGCTGATTTCATGGTAGCCTCATTTTGCTTAAAGAAAAAAAAAAAATTGAGCTCGGAACAAAGTGCGTGAGTGTGCTTAGTATGGACCCAGTGATGCTGTCTCCAAGCTAATTTTTCTCATTGAGTATATACTTAATGGAAAGAAATATATTCTGCATACACACTCATTTCTCATTTCATTTTAACTTGTTTTAAAAACAAACGTTAGCTGACTCTTCATTTAAATTATTTACAATCAACCCCACAACCAATGTAATTAATCATGTGTATGAGTAATTGTTTGAGGGTAACACAGACGATGACTTTAGATAAGGGTATGAGATGAATGCTCTTGCCACTTTAAGTGCTGCCCCTGAACTGACGTTAGTTCTGATCCTCTAGGACAGTGGTTCTCAACCCTTCTAATGCCGTGACCCCGCAATACAGTTCCTCATGTTGCGGGGACCCCAAACCAAAAATTAATTTTGGTGGCTACTTCAAAACTGTAATTTTGCTACAGTTGTGATTCGGAATGGCTTTAGGTGACCCCTGTGTTTTGGTCGCTAGACACCCAGCGGAGTCGCGACCCACAGGTTGAGAACCGCTGCTCTAGGACTAAGATAAGGTGTTGGTTGTGGGGAAGTCAATGTTGATGCAATTCAGTTAGTGTTGGCCTACGTGTAGCTAATGTTGTAAAGCAACGACAAACTCCTGTGTACTGTAATAGGAAAGCAAGTTTGTCTAGGGAAGCTGGATTGCTGCGGTATCTACTGAGCAGACGACAGATACAATTTTCCACAGATAGGAAATGAAGTTGATTGATTATGAACTTTCTTGGAATAATAACAGCCGGTACTTCTTGAGTAGTGTATTCTAGATGTTTTAAGTATAGAAATCTCAGTCAATAAAATAGAATCTATTAGTATCACCCGCATTCTAAAATTGGTTAATTCTAGGTCATTTGTTAGCATCACCTAATGACATTGCTTAGACCACACATCTGGTAGATGGAAAAGCTAGAAAACAATCTGGGTGCTGACATAATTCTGATCTGCTACTTAACCACTGTGTCATCAGATCCCACTTCACTCCAAAGTGTGTCTTCTACTTGTCAAAGGTGTCAGTACGGTTGGGAAGATACATGAAAGCCAGGCTTTTTAGGTTCGTCAAAAGTAAAGTACAAAATCAACTTTTGATGCAAATGCAGATGTCTCTTTACATGTGCTAGCATATATTTGTCATCAGCAAAAAATCCTTGCACATATCCCTGTGAGCATGATGTATCCCAGCAGGAATTTGGTAGTCTTTTCTGTTGGAAAGAGGAAAGAGAGGTAGTATAGAGGAGGGAAAAACGGAAGTTAATCGTGGAGTATATTTTCTCTTTCATGGCAAGTGCTAAATGACTAATGAAGCCACACCACATGTAGGGCAAGAGTATATTTTGCTTACTGTATGTTATAAAGGCTTTTATCTGTGTAGGCATACTATAAACTATAGCAACTGAGGAGTTCTCATGGTGACAGATGATGGTCACTCTGGGATAAAAATATTCTCAAACATATAATCCTCATAGAGTTCACAAAAAGTTAATACCATATAAACACAGAAAAGACTGAATTTTATATATGTTTATATATATATATATATATATATATATATATATATACATATTATAGAAAGTGTAAAAACAAACCATGTAAAGGTAAGGTAAAAATTACATTTATAGATATGAATCAGAGCAGAAGCAATCACAGACTATGATCAGAATCAGAACACACAAAAAAAATAGTTAAAGGTGAAGAATGTCTTTAAGGATTACATTTGACTGATATTCCCAACCCTGTTTACTATGTGAAAAAACACATTAGTTAATCCATTAATTAGCTACACTTAGGGATGGGGAGGTAGCTCCGCAGTCTAAGTTCCTGCCTGGCAAGCACAAGGACCCACATTCTTCCCCATACCACTTGCTGTGCCAGCTCTGAACCCTGAGTGTCTTGTACCAGCCACTGAAACTGGGCATGGTGCTGCATGCCTGTAATCGCAGCGCTGGGGAGGCGAGACCGGAGGATCACTATGAGTCTGCACTGCATAGTGAAATCCTATAGCCAACAAATAAATAAATAAATAAAAACTTAAAATTTATTTATTTATTTATTTATTTATTTATTTATTTATTTATTTATCTATCTATTTATTTTTGTCTTTTTGAGACAGGGTCTTGCTATACAGTTCAGGCTGGCCTTGAGCTCACTTTTGTAGCCCAGGCTGGTCTCAAACTCACACCAATCCTCCTGCCTCAGCCTCCTGAGTGCTGAGATTACAGGCGTGAGCCACCACGCCTGGCCAAAAATTTAAAATTTAATTTCCTTTAAATTCTCTTGTATTGGCTTAAAATAGCTAACTAGTAGCTTAGACACTCAGTTTCTCTTTAACCTTCTTATAATATTAACTAGGTTATGTATTTTTCTGTTCTCAGCTGAAGCTTTTGAATTCTTATTTTTTATAATTGTGTTTTCACGTCCTTTATATACAAGGCAAGTTTATTATTCTCTACAATGCTAATTACATTTTGGGGAAAATCTCTATGTACTAATACCAGTCAAAGTCTTATGTATTAGTGAAAAGATATTCCTATTTTTCTTCTAGCCAGTAGATATGCAGATGGCAACCTCTGTACTGTTGAGGCCGATTGTCTACTTGGCCTATTGTTATTTTGTAACCATCCTGAAACCTTTATATGCAGAACACGACGTGCGCATGCTCCCATTCACAGTGCCAAGTCAGGGGGCCTACACGACATGTTTATTGAGAAACAAGACTCCTGAAAACACATGAGCATGTTCCATTAGCTGTGCGGGCAAATGTGCCACCACTTGTCCAGCACAACCAAGTGGAAAAAGACAGAGCATCTAACGAGCACAGAGCAGCGCATCAGTGGCAATTTAAGAACGTTGCTGACGGTTAAAACGTATCTAGAAACTCCATTAGACACTGCATTGGCCTCTAAGGAGATCCTAATGCCACACAAACTGCATGCGAGAGACTTTCTTTTCTGTAAAATAACTTTGCAAATACATCCGAAGGGAAGGTATTTCCCCATATTAAATAAAAGAGCCAGATTTACTGAAAGGAAACCTTTAAGAAGTAGCTTAAACTTTCCGGAACAGTCTGTTAAGACACTCCAAGATGGGGATGTCTGAGCAGTGGGAGAGGAGGAGAGTCATCACAATATGGTGGTGGCCAGGAGCCAGGAAAGCACATTTTGCAACCCCTTCTCTGTGATTCCTCCCCTAAACACGCCAGATGGGGAGGCTTCATCAATGTCAAACCTGCTGTTATCATTAGAGAATTTCCTTATCAGTGGGTTTAGAAATGACATCTCAGCCCCCTCTGAGTCACAAACAGGCAGATTTATCCATTTCACATCTTAGGAGCTTCACTCATCAGAATGGAAAGCTTGGAGTGGAGCCATGTGGGGTGATCAGCAGGTGCACGCTTGTGGGGTGCAACGCTCTGTTCAGCCTAGGGTCCTCTGCTTCCGGCATGAATATTTCATGCTGAAGCATCAGACACTGAAGCAGTACATTTAACTTGGGTTGGGGAAGAACTCATGGCATGGAAAGTTATGCCAACATTTGGAAATTTTGCATAGAGAATTTGGGACTATATTCTACCTACTGTTTAGACCAATACATTTTCTATAAAATTCATATAGACCACCCGTGTGCTATGTTTACATTAAATGCATGTATCCTCAGTGGACTGCAGTGCCTGCTTAGGCAGATGCAGGGACTGGGGTTTCCATTCTTGGTGGGCCCTGCCAGACCCACCCCCAGGACACTCAGAGAAGATGTTTGACACTGGGCAAGGTGGCACAACTCTTGGGAGGCTAAAACCAGGAGGATCACTACGAATCCAATCTGTGTAGTGAAACCCTGTAGATCCTGTACTAAATCCATAAAATTCCATACATCCATGATAAGGATGCTTTAATTACTGTGTCCACAGCCATAAAAATGAGACCTCTGTCCTTCTGGTATAAAAGTGTCAAAGTACAAGATACTTAGCCTAAACAGGTATCAATAGGTATCCTACAAGAGCAAATGTCCTGTGATACCAGAATGGAATATAGCATCAATTGTGCCAGGGAAAAGGTCTTAGACAAATGCCATACCAAAATTCAGGGGTCTTGAAATGATAAATGGTTTGTGAAATGTCAAAAAGACTATTATGTTTGAATGGGATTGACGGTAACATTGTTTGAAGCCCTGTGCATAGATGAGGAAGAGCTTATTTATGTTTCAGGTTCGTATTGCAGTGTTTTAGATGCTATTGGTGACTAATGTTAAGTAACTGAAAGGGTTTAAATGAAACAGATATACTTTGTATCTTAAGTAAACTGCTGTGTACAGTATGAAGGTGTAGGTGGAGCAAGACAAGTGAGGTGAAAGAGGAGCCTTTGCGGCCATCAACAGCAGAAATAGCAGTGGACAAACTACATAGTGATCGGGTGGTTAGAAAGAGGTGATACATCCACATATATTAGGGGAGTAGAATTAAAACCTCTGACTTTTCTGCCAAGATAACAGTAATGTAATCAAGGGTCTGAACAATTAACTATCAATGAATGTGATATGCTCAAGGGAGAATCTATATGACCATAAACAGTTTAAATACATGTAATGTAATCGATACAATACGTGTATTTTTTGAGACAGGGTCTCACTATATATCCTAGGCTGTCCTTGAACTGGTGGTGATCCTTCTGTTTCAGCTTGCAAGTGCTGGGATTATAGGTCCGCACCACCATACTTGACATGCATTGTTCATCTGTATAAAATCACTGAATGCCTCTTGTTTATGCACTAAAAAAATCTCAAAATAAATTGCAAGATCCAGAGAACCCAGAGTTCTTCTGTTGCTGAGAAAGAGGAAATGAAAGCAAGGGTTGCATTTATTAAGGTCTTACTATGTTACAGGCCTGAACTTAGTATTCTGAAAACCTAATCTTATTTAGGCTTCATATCTTTTCACTTGAGCTAGACAGAGGGCAAAACAGGCGCACAGTGTAAGTCAGTCATCTGCATTACAGCTACTTGGTGGTCAGATTTGCCTCAATACACACAACTGATCTTGAAGATGAATTCTTTCTCCTATACCATCTTGCCTTATATTCTTATAAGGAGGATTTAGGAATGGGCGGTATAACTCAGGTGACATGTACAATGAAATTTTCCAAAATATGAAAAGTTTACAATAGATAAGCTATTTCAATGGGAGGTTGTTTGATACCAGTTTATAAATTGTCGTAATTGTGTATTTCTTTAAAAGCTGTTAGAAAAATATGCCAACACTCATGGTACACTAATGCTATGAAAACATTAGGGTTTCAGATAAAACTCATATTCTTAGAGAAAAGAAGTTGAATCAATTACAAGAAAACAATAATGAACAATAATGGTAGTGTGCTAGTAGTTCACACACTCTGACGGTGGAAGGTCTTAGCAAGGCTATGCTGTCTTGGTTACTCTTCTCTCATTGCTGGGACAAATACCTGACATGCAAACTTAGGGAAGGAAAAGTTTATTTAGTTCACAGTTACTGAAGGTTTCAGTTTAAAGCAACCTGAATTACATAGCAAGACTTCCAAGAGAGGCCACCAGGTCTCAAGGGGTGTAGGGGAGGTGAGGTGCATACTGTCAGTTTAATGGTCCTGGCCTCTCTGGCCTCGCTCATCAAGCTCCACCCTGGTCCCCTGCCCCTGCCCCTTGAGCCCAACAATTTACTGCTCCATGATTTACATGAGGCTTTGGGGGACAACTAGATATAAACCATAACATATACTATTTAGGATGAGTCCACTAATATTTACTTTAGTTTGAATTTATTTTTAAAATATCATGAATAAATTTTCATTTCTGAAAAGACATTACTCTCAAAGGGAGGATGAAAAATTTATCTTTCTGCCTTGGGGACAGAACTACTAAGGCACACTGGATCCTGGGCTCTTGGTCTCCAACTGAAGTCCTTGGTGAGCTTTGCTAGTCCAAATGATTTCATAGTCTTGCCTGTCCTCAGCATAGGATGTCAGAGTCATCAGTCTCAGTGGTGCATTGCTTCATGGAGAGGTCCTTCTTACCTAGTCTGCTGACAAAGCCAAGATTTTTCCCTGAAGTCACAGAAGGACACCAAGCGTGCCCCTCCATCAGGTGCCATTTTGGCCACTTTCATGCTTCACTGGCTTTGGTCAGACTCTTGGGCTTTGTATGGCCAAGGCAGCTCACCTCAAACGAGTTTGGAGAATGATCTAGGTATGTTTTGCATCTCAAAAGGTGCTGATAACTGGATTAGGATTTTTCTTAAATTTTAATTTACCCCTATTATATATGTTCTTTTATGACTTAGCTGCTAAGTTACTTCAGTAAGAATCTTTCTCAAGATCTTTTAGGAAATCTTCCACATATTTTCTAAAACAACTAGAATCTATATTTGAATGATATGTCAAATAATACAAGGTGCTTTTAAAACAGCTAAAGGAAAACTCTAGAAGTTAACTTGTATTTGGGAAAGGATAAGGACAAATAAAATTAAGTCCAGTGCCACCAGAAAAACAAAAAAGTGATATCTTTCCATTGTACTGTTTATAAGCAAGGAATAAGTTAACATTTTGAGAAAGTATCCTTAGGCTATGCTAAAATTTTAGGAGCCCTGATGGCAAATTGTTATTTCATGTACTAGCTTTAAAAAGAGTTAGAAATGGAGTTAATTGAAAATTGGTGTGTGCTAATTTCAAGACTCATTCAGAAAGCATAAATATGCATTATAATGAATTGGTTTTCTGTGACTTCAGCAGTCAGCTCTCTTATTTTTCCTGGTAGTCAAAGTTCTATTTTGTCAGTATGGTCTGTGTTGAGAGCAGTCTTTAGAAACATAGAAGTAAAATATGACCCAAGATAAATAGAATGTTAACTGCAAGGATAATTTAGGTCATAATAATGCAAAGAATTTATTGCTAAGTCAAATACTGGATAATATCCTGAAGGACATTTATTTCTAGTGCCCAATAGTCACCTAATTTTAATGGAGACATAAATCCCAGTAAATCCAGGTGAAGTTGTTAGGCTATTCATTTATTAGTACCTGTTCAGTTACCCTTTTCTCTCTAGTGGTTGTAAATTCTTGAAACAAGATTCACTGATCTATTCCCTCATACATTAATTCTTTCAACAACATTTATTGAATGCCTATTTTTATTTATAATTTTATATAAGGTTTTAATACCGTAAAACCTACATACAGAAAGATCCACAAATCATA
The DNA here is from genome assembly GCA_004027025.1 of Myocastor coypus. Lineage (NCBI taxonomy): Eukaryota > Metazoa > Chordata > Mammalia > Rodentia > Myocastoridae > Myocastor > Myocastor coypus. Next base: position 38,452 of record PVJA010009284.1, on the reverse strand, counting down.
AATATACAGCTCAGTGAATTATTATGGAATAAACACTGTGGACCACACAACCCAGCTCAGGCAACAGAAAATTTCCAGCATCTTAGAATAGGCTTTGTATATGCTTCTAATCATTCTCTCCTCCCAAAAGTGCTGTCTATTTCAACTGGTAACCTGTTTTAGACTTTCACATAGATGGACTCATTGTGAATGTATTTTTTTTTTACATCTGGTATTTTTCTGCATCTGGATCCTTGCTCAAATATTATCTTTTGAGATTTATACAAGATGTATAAAGCACTGTGCCTTGAGGTTTTATGTCTGCATTATTTTACTATCTAAACAAACTATGCTTTATTTTGCCATTCCATGGTGGTTATCTTCATTTTTCTGATATTAAGAGTAATGTTACTTTGAATATTCTTGTACCGTATGTTTGCCACACGTACATTTGAATTTCTCTTGGGTTTATACTACGCAAGATCTTGTGAAATGGATGCATCTTAAATGAAAGCTCATTGAATTTTAATCTATGCTACTACCACCAAATCAATATCACTCCCATATCATCTTGCATGCCAAATTTTTTCTTAGCATTTCCTAGTTGTCTACCTTAGTCAGTGTGCCCTCTAATCTGTCTATCCACTATTATTTCCTCATATTCATATGGGTGGCTATTTTTCACTGAGGGGTAAGCATTGTTTATAGAAATGCATGTGGATGATTTAAGGCTTCTTTCTGCATAGATGACTCACTTATGCCTTAGCCAGTACTCCTGTCTATGTATCACTGTAATTCAATCAGAATAACATTATTTGTAACAGGGCTTCAGACTTTATGAGAAGCATTTATTTTCCATGCTGTCTTCCTCCAAAGATAAAGTTCTGGTGCTTCCCAGGCCAAACATGGGCAAGAATTAACCTGTCCTCATCGTCCCTACAAGGCGTTGAATTCCAATGTCTGCAGGTAGTGTGACAGTTTCTCTGTTCCTAAGACTGCTCCCATACCCAGTGGGAAGCCCACATGCCCCTCTGTTCTCTCCTACTGTCCTGGATCCTGGACACCAAATATTCTCATTGTTTTGGGATTTTAGTGCATTTTAATTGAAAACAATTTTTTTGGTATGTATTTTGTAATTGTTCTCAGAGGGATGCTTGGTGTAAAACAAATTAGCTTGACTTTGCCAGAAGCTCAACTGTATACTTTTTGCTGTTATTTTTTGCAGGATCTGTAGAAGGGGATGAGGACATAAAGTTAATAAGTAAAAATCTCTCCCTGAAGCAACTCTCAGTACTCTAGTAGAGATAGAAATACACAAAATAAGATCCACTCCCAACTATTTCATGCCTGTGCACCTTGAGACATAGCAGGCAAATTGATGGCAGCAGACACAGAGAAGAAACAACTTACTGAGATTTTTATTTTTGTGTCAGAAAGGAAAGGCAGGCTTAGGAAATTCTTGAATGGGGAATTAAAGTATAGAGCTATCTCATGGTGTCTGGTCAGATGATGTAGGATAAAATAAAGACACTAGAAAAAGTGCTTTGTAAGTCAACCAGAGATTCCCCCTTAGGTGGGAATTTAGAATGAGTAGGGCTTTTCCTGTAGATAACACCAGGACTGAGGGCAGAGCATTTCAGGTAGTGAAGTAATACAAAAAGCTGAAACAATATCCAAGTCTTTCTCTTTTTACCCAAAGTGAGTGCTCTCTAAACATGGGGGCCATTTACAGGGTTTGTTACAGAACCCCTTTACCTACTTTGCAATGCATTTCTGAATAGTTTATATTCTCTATGGTTACTGAAAAGCTTTAATTTTATGGAAACTAAAGACAGCAAGAAATCAAAAGCCTGCCTATTTTTGCCAAATGTAGCACTTTATTTGTCTTCTTCCTGAAAGTGTATAATCATAAACACAACCGGCACAACGTTGGAGATACTATAACTTTAACAACAATGACAGGAGCAACAGCAAAAATAATAACAGTAAAGAGCTCATTAAAACAGAACAACAAAAAAGTATAACATAAAACTGAATCAAAGAAAATCAGCAGAAAATGTAGAGAAAAGGACAATATTTGACCATCTGTTTCATATAAGCTGATTTCTAAATTATACCATAAGTTTGGACTGGATCTATACAAACATCTGGCTCAACCTTTATGATAGTCAAGTTTGCTCTTTTGGATTGACTTATTTTTACTGAACTTGGCCTTTATAACTGGCTCATCAGTTTAGTTTGCAGACAAAGCCTGTGTGAATTAGCAGCCTGTGTATATCAGGTTTTTCTTTTTCTTTTTCAAACAACGTGGCATATAATTCAGGAGCTAGTTTATGAGAAACAGACTGATAACCTAGGGCACATTGGGACAGGCATTTTTTTGCTTACTTATAAGAATTTTTACTTCAGCTCTTCTGGAATCTTGCTTGAGACAACACAGGGACGATTTCCAAGAAGTTGTTATGTCTTGTTATTATTGTGGGAACAAGGAATTCATTAAAACAGATTAGTCAAAAAATGTACAGACTGTGATTTCAGGCAAAACAATTTGCCGTTTTAGCAGTACACTCCTATCAGAAATCTTCTAACATAAAATAAGATAGAAATCTGCTTCTTGTGTACTCTTTCCATACTGGGCTATCAAGAGCACATCATCTGTGTCTAAGGACTTCTCAGCCGCAGATAATGGTCAGTGTTGCAGAGCATTCTTTCTTATAGTTGCTCCTATATGAAATTTATCCATGTCATAATGAAGATTATATCAGCCTAAGGTGTCTTCCCTCATCTGTAGCTATAGAATTGCAGGGTTTTTCTCCGGCTATAGTGACAAGACCTTAGGAGCTGATACAGGGGACAAACAACGTTTTCAGAAGAAGACAGAGAAGGAGTGGTAGACAGGATGGATGAGCGGGTGTTCTTCTCACCTTGCATGTTTATCCCCCCAGAGGAGTACAACACGTTTTACTAATGATTTTTCAGCTCAGATTTTTTTTAACTTTTCTGTTTTACTATGATAACTCATGAAAGTTCATGTTCTTACACAAATTTCAAGATGTTACCTAAAAACTTCTTCATGGTTGAAGAATTTGTCTCTTTCTACAAGCTTGTCAGCCAAAACAATTCACAAATAAAGCAGTATATATAAATATATATGTAATTATTTATTGTTATGTATCATCTTGGGCACACATCTGGGCTGTGATTAACATAGGACAATGATATGAAAGCCATGTTTATTGAGGGTCAGCTCTGTGTTTTGTGCATTATGGAAAGTATATTATTACATCCTGATAATTATATTTGGATGAAAAAGATGTCTGTCAATAGCATAAATCAAAAAAAAAAAAATCTGGCATGTGAAAGACAAGTAACCAAAGTTTGTTGTTAAGAATTGGTTGGAAAGAATTTTATGATGTGAAAATTTTGTTGAGTTGTTTAAGATCAAGTTATGAAGCATTTTACTTATGAGAACTGTAATATCTAACTTGAAACGCTGAATTTTTTTTCTGGTTAAAACAAAATCATTGAGAATATTAGATACCAATATTAGGTACTAACACCAACAACTGTTGGTGTGTGCAGTGTGACTCATATTTTGAAGGTGTATCTTTCCTGGGAAAAAATTGGTTTAATATTTTTGTTGTTTTAAAAAATAGAGACTGACATTCCACCCATATTGATTATATCAAGAAAGCAATGATGAGTAGACCCTTGATTCTCTAATCTCAAAATTAAATATTGGCTTTAGGAATGAAAAACAGTGAATCTTCATGTTTATGTGATTGAATGTTTCTTACCAAACTCACTTAACATTTTAGCTATGTTAGATCTGCATTTCCTCTTAGATAAATGAACATACATCTTCTCAGTATCACTATATAATGAACTGAAATACTTCTGTGTTTTTCAGATAGGTGCTGTGCTTTCATTTAAATTTTAGGCTTTATAGTTTCATGGCAAAATTATCACCATTATCAATGTGATTGATTCTCTTGTTTGCTATTTTATGCCCATTGCATGTGGGCCAAGGATTGTGTTTCAATTTTTCACTCATTAAGTGTTCCATAAAAGAAGAATTTACAAGAATGCATTTTAAGGATTATGGAAAAGAGAGAGGAAATGGTTCTTAGGCATTAACTTGTGCCACAAATAACATTGTTGGCTTTAGCATGCCAATTAAACAGGACACCCAGCTAAATACAATCTTCAAATAAGCAAATAACATATAAGAGAGAAACACTGAAACATTTTTTTAAAGTTCATCTTTTAATTTTGTACTTATTCTAACATTATTCTACGCACTTTGTCTCATTGGAAACCAATATCATGACTATGGATAAAAAATTACTATATAACTCTTCTGCAGAAAAGACAGTTCAGGCTTAGAGAACATGCACACAGGTTTCTGTTAACCTTACAGCTGCAATTCAGAATTGGGGTCCTGCCTAACTCCAACGCTTGTTCTTTTTTTTTTTTTTTAGCCTAGTCCTGACTCAGGCATATTTCCATTTTTCTCAAAAAGATGAACAAAATTCTAAGATAACAAAAACTAGCATCAAGACAGTTCTTCAGAATAAAGTTGCTCCCATTTCCTTCCTCCATCTAGTTATTAACCCAAATTTCTAAGGAAAAAAAAGCTGTTACATTACGAATTGAAGACACATGTTATCCAAAGTCTTCCACCAAAGGCTGTTGGAGATTCTGGTCCTTCAATTTGATGCCATGGATTCAGACAAAAGCAGGCCTTCCTGATGCCACACAGGTTCTGTGTGTATCTGGTTTCATGAGCTGATCATTAGAATTAAAGACCAAGAAGAGCCACCATGACATAATCAGGAAGCAAATATATGAAGATAGCTTCTCACAATGAAGATGTTAGAGAATAGCACTCTGTTATTCCCTACCGTGCCCCGCATGAGGCGAAACATGTCAGCTAGTCCTAGGATCTTATTGCATTTGTTATCATCTGTGGACTACATAATCTTTGATCACTTACCAATGACAAGATCATTGAACATGTGGATGGAGAAAGGCTATTAAGAAAATTCCACTAACACAGCAATCTTGGTCTCTTGGATGACCCAGGGCATCAAGTTTTATTTTCTTTTTCTGTCCAGATACTCTAAATAATGGTTACTCATTGGCTCAAAACTCTAAACTTTCACATCTGTTTTCAATATACTTCTGCTTATTTCACTGTCTCATCTATAACTTTGTGTATATCTTAAGTCTGAGATGGGAGGACACTTACCAGTTAGAGTTCTTGTTACACGATTACATTTTGGGACTTCTTTCTTTAAGCCTTGTGAGCTTTCTCCAAATATTTCCTCGCAATTAGTTTGCCTTATATGAATCTTCCATTTGTCTTGAAGTAAATAAATACATTATTTTAAAATTTGTGGTAGGTGGAATAAAGTTCCAGAGGAGGCTCTTACAAAAAGTCAGTGACTCCTTATTTTTCCACTCATTTTCTTGTATTTAATCAGAATTGCTTTTAGTGGTGAGGCACCTAACACTTTAATTTTTTCCACTTCTTATTTAATGTTTAGATGTTTTTCAAAGTCTGTTCATGTGGAAGTAGATATTTTTATTTATTTCCACAAATGTTTGCTAAGTATGTTTCCACAAGATATTTTACACTTAAACACATAACATGTAACACTTGTTAAGTGGAAGAAAATATTGTTTTGCTTCTAGAAAAGTTGCAAACGTAGATCAGGAAGCTTCTGGCAGTCTAAGCACCTGCCTCACAAGAGCAAGGACCTGAGTTTGATCCCTGGTAGCACAGGCCATGCCAGCCCAGAAACCTCAGGCCCATCAAACCTACTCCATAACCAGGTGTGGTAGTGCATGCCTGTAATTCCAGTGCTGGAAGGCTGAGACAGGAGGATCACTACAAGTCCAAGCTGTGTAGCGAGACCCTGTATTAAATAAATAAATAAAATATATATCTTTTGCTTTATGTATTTGGTACAGGGTCTTACTACACAGTTTGGACTCATACTGATCCTCCTTTTTTCAGCATTCTCATACTGGGATTACAGGTGTGCACCACCAGGCCGGATCTCGATGGCAGGCTCAGTGTGCTTGGGGGCAGGGCTGGCTTGGCATGTAGTAGAGGAGGTAGAACCCTGGTCCCTGTGTTTGCCAAGGAGACACTTAGTCCACTGAGCTACCTCATTGGCCCAAATAAAATATTAAAAAAAAAAGAAAAGAGCTGGGCGTGATGGTGCACACCTATAATACCAGTACTTGGGAGGCTGAGGCAGGAGGATTGGTGTGAGTCGAGACCAGCCTGGGCTACAAAAGTGAACTCAAGGTCAAACTAAACTGCACAGTGAGATCCTGTCTCAAAAATACAAAAAAAAAAAAAAAAAAAGATAGATGAAGCTTGTGAGCAACCTTTACTCAGATTTATCAGAGCTTGTCTGTTTATGTTTATTTATCTGTAATATATATTTGTGAACATGTTTATCTATAATATCTCTATATATTTACATATCCCTCTCTGTCTTTATCATTAACATCTACTTATACTTCGCAATTTACTGAGATTTTACAAAAAAACTAAATTCTGTTATACTTTCTTCTAGTTTTTCAGAGTTCTGTTTGGTTTTGCTCTTTTTTTTTTTTTTTTTTTTTTTTTTTTTTTTTTTTTTTTTTTTTTTTTTTTTTTTTTTTTTTTTTTTTTTTTTTTTTTTTTTTTTTTTTTTTTTCTTTTTTTTGTTCTCCCACAAGCCATTCATTATTACTCTTTCTTGATTAATCTAAATGTGGGTGGGGCACGACTTCTTTATACCTACTACTTGCCAGCTCATAATGTGTGATTAGATTGGTTTGGCTTTTTGTGGGTCAAATCCGCACAATAGATTAATTGTGTAGGTTCATCTTAGCCTTGATTTCAGAAGACTTCAGCCAAGTAAGTTTCTCTAAATTTTAAATTGAATTATTCCATTTTGTCAGTTGAATATTGATGCAATAAAGGGCTTGCAAAACAGATATTCAGTGTGCTATATTAAAACAACTTTTAACTTTTCTATTCTCATTAGAACATTATTAGGAAGGATGGTGCTTCTCAAAATGAGATACACCGCAGTTGCCATACAGCTGCTCCATTTTCCCAGGCACTGATATTTTAAATCAATACAGAGAGGCAAATAGACAGAGAACTCTATCCTGGCTTCTACAAAGGTAATAGTCATATGTTTCAGGGACCAAGGTTAATATCATTAATATCTAATATTATGATAATATTAGATCAGATGAAGATTGTTTCTATCTATGTTCTGATACCATCTTTCTTTCTGTATGGTAACAAAGCATGGGTGTCCAGTTCCTTGGCCTTTAAATTTAGTTTCATTATCTTTGAAATATTGAGTAGTGGTGAATCCAAAATTCTGTATGGAGTTAACTCTCAGTTCTCTCTGATAACATGATGATGGAATGAGTGCTGCTATTTATAAGTTGAGCTATCTGTGGTTCTGAGTATTTTAATGCTTTTAATTTTGATCCTATAATATTTGCTATTATAACAGCTATATCATTAATTTGTTTTGATTATAATCTGAAACTTATTTAGATAATTACAATGTACATGATGGTTAGTATATATTTAATATGTGATGCATATTATTCTTTCATCTTCATTTGCTTTGGAGAACTTGTACACAGAGTTTAAGAATATTGACACTAGACTTCAAACATAAAATTAGGCTCTAATTTTGGGTCTAATGTAGTTGCTTTGGGGTTGATTGTGAAGTTTTTTTTTCATTTTTAATGCCCCATTTTCTCTAAATTAGGAGTACTACCTATTTTAAAAGTAAATGAGAGAATGAATATATTAATCATATAAATTGCAGGATATTTGATGTGACTCAAAGTAGGTTCCCCATGTGGATGAAAGCTGTTATAGTTTTTATAGTATACATTTTTTATTGCTATAAAAGTCACTATTCCCTTTGCAGTTCATTATATGGGCCTATATAAAAGGCTCTATGCCTTGCTTGCAAGTATGGCCAAGTAATAGAATACTGGCTGAATTTATGCTGCTTCATTTATCTCCTCATAGCAATGAGACTTTGCATAGAATTGTTCCAATCCCTAGAGTTAATTGTAGACTTATAGGGTGACTGTTTTCACAACTTTATTACAGTCCAGAGTAGAATTTAACATAAATATATATCTATAACTACACCCACATTTGCATCTATTATCTGTATCTATGTATTATATCATCTACACATATCTGCTATTGTTCCAACGTGTTTTAGGCTCACTATGGGCACTGGATTACTAACAGGCTTTACTTTTCAAACAATCGCTCTGCGCTTACCTTGGAAGTGCTGCGTAGTGTGCCAGGATCTGCTCCTGTATCCTTCAGCTTTGGCGCCTGTAGTCGTGCATGTCGGGCATGCTGGTAGCTGTATGGTCTTATTAAGATGTGCAGATGACCACTGCCTCTAAGTCTTTGGAGAATGTGCTCACCTGCTAGAGTCTACTCACTATCTTCCACAGTTTTGAATCCTTTGAAGTTATAGTTAATAAATTCAAAATTCTATACAGATAGCTGCAGAGTGGAATTCCTCTCTGTATTGGCGGCTGAGGACATTTTCTGAGAACCTGCCTATGTGTGGTGGGTAGACTCATTCCAAAGTGCTGCCTTGCATTCTTCTTTCTTTGTGGCAATTAACTGGCCTTCATTCAGCCAAGCTCCAAGCTAGAACTAATCCAGTTTTAGCACAGGAGACAGTAGAAAAGTGTTCACAAGTTATTGTAGATTACACAGAGGTTACAATGTTATTCTTATTCAGATGGTTTATATGAAATGAGTATAATACTTTAGTTGAATACAGTTACACAATAAATTATATTTTTAAGGGAGTAAAAAACAGTTCCTTTCTGTTGGTTTTTCATGTTCACAAAGGAAAGCCAGATCAAGTTCCATAATAGAAATAAATAAAAACTGCGTTTAGTGGTTGTCATCTTGAACAATGACCTAGCAAACATAAAATTAAACTTTCATGCATTTTTGAAATATGAGGAAAGAACAACCATGCAGAAAGTTTTATTATGAGCCTAGAAAGCATTAACTATTTTTATAAGAATATTAATAATTTAGCATTAAGAATAGGTAAAATGAAAAGTCATTGCAAATATATTAGAACAAACATCATGAAAAATAAGTCAGCAATTTGCAAGCAGCTTGTCAAATGCAGTCTCTTACTTTCATTTGAAAAGACAATCAATGTTGAGAGGCACTTAGCTTGTTCAGGGTATTTTAAAAACTGAAAGCATTTGGAAAAAGTAATATATCTATGCTTGTGGTGGTAATGATACTCATTTGAGAAGTTTAAGTTCCTGCACATTCCTTATTTTTTCTCTCCAATCTTCATTCTAACGAGAATGGAATGTAACCATTGAATGTGTTTATTCTACACAGAACATGTAGCAGAACAAAAACGACACCACAATATTCCTTAGACAAATATGGTGACCATCTTGCTTCCCAAAGTAACTCACTTTCATTTGAATGTGATTGCTGACTGCTGTTCTGGGGTATGCAGGGGCTGAGCGCAAACACATTCTGCCCTGAGACTGCTGTGCATGGTTGTTAGCTGATCGGTATCCACTCGCAGGGAGACTTCTCAGCTCTATACTTTCCAGAAGAAAGGAAAATTCTCCTAGCATTTGAAGGGGCTTGATAGCAACCTCAATTTCCATGATACCAGTAGCAGTGCCATGTTTCAGAGATAAAGTCCTATAAAAACAAACAAGCTAAAACTTCCAAATTACTATCATCTTCTTTCCTTTGATACAAGCACATGTGTATCAGCTAAGATTTCCTATCATTAACTTTGTAGAACAATAAAGCATTGACTGGGGTCATAAAATTATTAATACATCTTCCTTTAAAATATATCTTTATTTTAAATGTACCCAATGTATGTGTCTACAGGGTAAAGAGTCTATTTCAATACATGTGTGTAATGTGTAATGATCACATCAGGAAACCACATATCCATTGCATAATTTGTCTTTTTCTGTGCTGGAAATATTCAAAATTCTAATAGTATTTCTGAAATATTCCAGCACTATTGTGTGTATTGGCACTTGCTGTGCTGTACGGTATAGAAATCATTCCTCCCATTCAGCTTTAGCCCTGTGCTATGTAATCTTCTCTTTTACCATCATTTCCTTGTCTTTCCCAGACTCTGCTAATCACTGTCACTTTACTGTTATGTGATAAACATTCTTAGTTTTTACAGATGATTCTCCTTTTAAATTGGCTATCGCATTTTCATATATTTTCTTGAAAAAGACAGCAGTTCTCAGTTGCAGCCAGGTCAGCACAGCTGATGTCATCCAGATTTATCTTCCTACTATAACCAACGAAGAAATGAGCAAAGTTTATGAATCAGCTATTGCTAGACAATGACTAAAAGATGGTTTCACTGGAGAAGGTTGAAATGGGTTGAATGTGGAGAAAGAGAGAGTTTTGTGGAGAAATTATCCAATACCAAGTTGTACACTGATAGGCTGAAGATTCACAAAATCATGCAAAGACCAGGGCTAGAAAGGTTATGTTTTAAATATGTCTACAAAAAACAACAGGTCAGATGTCTAAGTTTCTTATATGTATGTATGCATGTATGCATGTATGTATGTATGTACGTATGTATGTATGTATGTATGTATTTAGTACAGGGTCTACAGCATCTCACTACACAGATCAGATGTAGCGATGCCCTATTTTCATTCTCGCAGGTACTGGGATTTCAGGCATGTACCCCCATGCTCAGTCTCAATCACCATCTCAGCATGCCCCAAGGATGGGGTCAGCACAGCACACCAGGGACCAAACCCCAGTCCCTATGTCTGCCTAAGTAGGTGCTTTAACTCACTGAGCTATCTGACTTGCCCTCAGACGTCTAAGTTTCAAACAGTGCAGTGGAGTGATCTTGCTAAACGGCCAAGACTTCATCAGGGATAACAAACGTAACTCCTCCTCCATCCTAGAAAATCTTAAAAACAGGCCAAAACAATTTATGTAAACAAAGATTAAAAGCTAACCACCAAAACAAAGTACAACTCTTTTGTAGATGGTAATGAATTACAAACATGTAGTGACACAGTTTTTAGTATCCAAGAAAAATGCAGACATATAAAGAACTGCTCTTCCTGCCCTCCCCCCAAATGTTCACTAAGCAGGAAATATTACTATCCTGTAGAAATAGACCAGGTGAGATGTTAGAGATGACAGAGAGGCTGGAATTAGCCTTTAAACAACTGTTACAATTAAACTAGAGTGATTTTTTTGAAAAAGATTTATTTACTGATTTGGTATAGGGTCTCACTATGCAGCTCAGAATCCTAGTGATGCTCCTGTTTTCAGCCTTCCCAGCACTGCAGTTATAGGCATGCACCATCATGTTTGGTTTAAGTGGCCAGCACAGCATGTGGTCCTGGGGATCAAACCTGGGTCCTTGCACTTGCCATGCAGATGCTTAGACCCTCGAGCTATCTCCTCAGACCCTATAATTAGAAATATTTAAAGTAAAATATGAAAAAACAGAATTTGAACTTATTTTAAATCACTGAAATAGAATTTATGCAGATTTTTTTAAACCTTACATGGATGATATGAAGACATTAGACACTGCAGAAAAAAAAGTTCATCCAATTTCTAATGCAATGGAAGAGAAAATCCACACACTGCGGCACTGGAGTGAAGCTGAATAAAAGGACCTCAGCAACATAAAGAGTAATGTGGAAAGGGCTCAGGCACATGAAATTTCCCAGAACCAGAGGAAGAAACATCACAATTTAAAAAAACTAATGGCAGAAAATGTTTATAAATTTAATATAATAATTGGGGTACACCTCTAAGGAGCTCAACAAACTCCATCAACATAAACAGAGAAAGAACCAAAAGCATAGCTAATCAAATGCTGAAAACAGGACTAGCAAGAAAAATGTAAAGGCAGGCAGAAGGATAAATACACATTATTCTCAGGCAAATCTTATAAATTTGACTGTAAACTGCTCATCAAAAAAATGCAAGCCACAAAGTAATAGAACACTATCTTTAGCATTTTAGAAAAAATGTAAGTCTAGAACGTTATTTCTATAGAAATAATATCTGAAAGTTAGGGTTAAATTAAAACTTTTTCAGATAACAAGGGCTGAGAAAAATCTATCTTTGGCAAACGTGCACTACAGGAAATGTGCGAAGAAATTATTTTTGCTCAAAGAAAATGGTAATATATAGCAACCAGCTTTACACAGAATAATTGAGTCTAGAAGAATAAATATAAAATACCTTTCTTCCTCTCTCTATTCTTTGATTAATTAAATTTTACTTTATAAATGTGATTATTCAAAATACTGGTACAACCTTTGTCAGAGTTCTTTCATGAAATTAAAACTGTAGTTAATAAAAATTAATTATCCTTCATCCATATTTAATATGTTTTGTTCTGTGAAATGCAATGCTAAGAAGATAATATGGGATAAACGATTTTCAGATCACCTACCTGACAAATCATTTGGGTCCAGGTTACATAAAGAACTGTCACTCAGAATTGCAAATAAGAAAATATACAATTTAGATGCAGGCAGAATATGAATAGACATTTCGCCAGACAGTATGAAGCCGAACTGGCACATGGAAAGATACCCAGCATTATCAGTCACTGTGAGACTGCAAGTTGGAACTGCATTGAGTCCTGAACACATGCACACAGTACAGTTTATCCATGTGTAGTCTCTGTCTCTCTCTCACTGTCTGTGTCTGTCTGTCTGTTTCTCTCTCTCTCTCTCTCTCTCTCTTTTTCTTTCTCTCTCTCTTTACTCTAAGCTACTTCCTCTCTTCATGACAGGAGCTGAGAGGCATGCAGCCCCGGGAGAACTGATGGCATACTGTTGCCCAAGTCTCAAGCCATGAGGGGGCTTTCTTAGAGTAAGCAACTTGCATGGCACTGTCTACTGCTTCCAATGTCAATCTCATTCATAATCTCCCACACAGACACATCTAGAATGATCGATAACAAATATGTTGATACTCTGTGGTTCCATCCACTTGACGCAAGTTGACACAATCACAAGATATATATACATAGAGAGAGAGACTGCCAGTGAAAGGGATTTTTGCTTGCAAATTTTCCATATTCTGATGAAGGTAGGAGTCACACTCATAAATATATGTTAAGTATGCTATAGCCATACACCAAAATTAAAGCCAATTCTACCATATGATAGTTTAGAAAGTTAAAAATAATGAACATTGAAAATAAAGGTAATATACCTTAATACATATGACATGTGGGAACAAAATATATCTCAGAGCACAAAGTCTGGAAGGAGATAAATTGAAGCATATCACACAGTGTCTTACATCATACTTGAAAAGACAAAATACATGAGGATATGTGACAATGATTTATTTTGCAGATTTATTGCAAACTGCAGAGCACCCAGCAAAAAACCCCAGAAAATTTACTAATATGTCAAAATGATAGGTTAAAAACACTCAAGCTAAAGCAGTTCAAAGGGGTGTTTGATGAGAAACAAAGGCCAGATGAAATTTCTGATTTCAATTCTTTGAGAAATCTCTGTGCCACTTTCTGCAGAGCTCACACATTTCACATACCCCACAATGTAGGAGAGTTCCCATTTCATCACAACCACAGCTGCATTTGCTATTCTTTGATCTCCTACTGATTGTCATCCATTCCAGAGTAAGATAGAATCTCTCTCTCTCTCTCTCTCTCTCTCTCTCTCTCTCTCTCTCTCTCTCTCTCTCTCTCTTTTTGTTTTAGCGGGGAGAGGAGAGGAGAGGGAGGGGAGGGAGAGAAAGTAGGCGAAGAGGGAGTGAGAGGAAGACGGGGAGAGAAGCTGAGTAAGATAGAATCTTGCCGGCTATTTGTCTTTGTTCTTCTGTGAAGTGCACACTTCTCTAGGCTTTTTATTTTATTTTATTTTTTTGTATTTAGTATGGAGTCTATGGGGTCTACAGGGTCTCACCACAGATCAGACTCATAGTGATCCTTGCTGTTTTTTCAGCCTCCCAAGGGCTGGGATTACAGGAGCACACCAATATACCCAGTCTCAGTCGCTTCTCAGTGTACCCCGAGACCTAGGCCGGCACAGCAGACTGGGGATGGAATCCCAACCACTTCATTCTAGCCCATTTTTTGATTGGGATTTGTATTTCAGGTTGTTTCATTTTTGGAATTCTTTATATATGCTAGATATTAATCCTCTAATGAGTAGCTGGGAAGATTTTTTTCCATTGTGTAATTGTGTCTTTATTGATTGAATCTTTTGCAGTTCAGAAGATTTTTTTCATCTTATAAAATCCTATTCATTGGTTGTTGCTGTTATTTCCTGTGTGACTGAGGATTTGCTTAGAAATTTTTTCCCTACTCCTGTGTCTTCAAGTGTTTTATGTATTTTGTCTTCTAGAAGGCTTAATGTTTCTGTTTTAATGTTTAGATCCTTGATGAATTTTGTTTTATTCTAGTACTGCAATCCCCTTGCAAAGTACCACCCCAAATAACTTCAGTCATCTTATCACAGCAGTGCTTGCACACCCATAGCTAAATCCTGGAAGAAATCTGTGTGCCCATCGACAGAAGACTGGGTAAACAAAATGTAGTATCTATATATAATGGCATACTGTTTGGCTCTGATGTATGATAAAGCTGAGGCATTTGTAGGAAAGTGGATGCACCTGTAAAACATAATATTGAGTGAAATAAATCAGACATGCAAGTGTGAATACCATATGGCATCCCCAATTTGCATGAGTCAGGGTGAAGAGAAAATGATACAAGCTGGATGGAAACAAACCAGGGAACAGACTCCATACAATAAGGAAATGATACAATGGAACAGGAGTTAAAGGGGAAGGGAACGGGAAGTGAGGGGAATAGGGGCATACCATGTATGGGAGCCTATTAATCCCAGTTCATATTAACATTATAAGTCACAACATGTACTAAGACGATCATTATTATCAGGTACAAAAATGATGATTGGGGAGCCCGAGGGGTAGGGGGAAAGAGGAGAAAAGGGGTAATGGGTGAAAACCAATCTGTAATATGTACATGTAACCACTCTCCAAGATGATTGTAAACCACCTGAATGGCAAACATGTGCTAATATGGTAAACTTTTAATAAAAGCGTAGAGGAGACAAATTTTATAGAGCAGCATGCTTCACTGGAATGAAACCATTTAATACTTACATTGAACACAAATGGGCTAAATCATCCAAATAAAAGACAGAAACTGTCAGACTGGATAAAATACAAAACTCAACTGCATGCTATTGAAAAGAAATGGAATTAAAATGTGTGAATGCAGATGGCTGACAAGAAAGTGGATGGAAAATTATATAACTTCCAGAGGTTAATCACAATAAATTTGCCTAGTAAAGAAATCATGCTATAGAAGAAGCAGTATCACCGAGGATTAAGAGTAATGTACAAAAATAAACCGAGCAAACTCCAAGAGACCATAATAATCTTGAACAAGTTGCAGCTGTCACAGAGCTTCTAACTGTGCGAAACCTATGTTAAGAAAACTGAAAAGAGCAATATAAATGGATACACATTTGTTGAAATTTGAGATTTCAGCTTTCTTCCTCCATAGCTGAGGTTCCAAGTCAATAGACAAACCCATAGGGGCATAGAAAACTTAAACCAGCACTACCAACATGACCTAATTAGTATTTACAGAAGAGAACAACAAGAGTACAAAACACATTCTTTCCAAGTGACATGAAGAATTAAGAAAACTCGACTCTCTTCAGGACAACAAAATTAGATCCAATAAATTTACAAGAACTTAAATCACACTGAGTATGTGATCCATCCACAGAAAAATTAAATTAGGAGTGGAAACCAGAAAGCTGTCTTGGAAAATCACAAAATATTTGGAAAATTAAAAAGCTCTTTTCTAAATAATCCATGGATTGAAAAGAGAATCATGAGTCAAGTCAGGAAATATTTTGACCTGTGTGGAATTGAGTCACAGAACTATAAACTAATTGTGATAGACTTAAATCAATTCATCAAAGGAAATGCACATCATGGATATATATTATATCTGAATATATTTATATGCAAAGATATATGTATATGTGTATATATATCATCTATATTTCTATCTGTTGCAAATCTCATTAATCTGTACATTTAGGAGCTTTTATGTAATATATTCTTCAATTAAATAAGAAAAGGATACTAATTAATGGTGGAAAAACTCACTTTATCAACTTGGAGGTATATGAACATTTTCCTTTTGAATATTATCTACTCATATATAAGTGGATGTATCTTGAAGATATACTCATCAGTGAAAAAAACCAGACTGACATGTGTAAATATTGTATAGCCTCCCTACTGTAAGAACTTAAAAGAAGAAAAAATGGAAAGGTATAACACAGCTAAATGGAAAGCAAGAACTTAAAAGATTAAACAACTAATGACAGAAAGGAGAAGTTAGGAAACATGGAAGAGGCAAAACAGGCATTTATATATACGAGATGATTAAACAATTGCCCCAAGAGTCGCCAGCAAGATTTCTGAAGTAGTAATTAGTCAGTAGAATTCTCACCACGACTAAGTATATATGCTAATATTTGTGAAGTAAGCAACTACACTGAGGATCACTTGTGCAATATTAAAATCATGCTTGGAATGCCTGTCATTACAGGCTTATAGATGTGTGCTGCTTCTAATGCCATATCAGTTATTGCTATACTCTCTCCTAAGTACGTGTTTTTTTTTTTTTAAGGTAATAAAAGAAAATAAGAGACAAGGAAAAAATACCACAGGATTATTCTGTTACAATTTAGTATATGACTAATTGCCTAAATTTCTGTATAGAAATGTGTAACTATTTTTTCACACTCTATAGGGATTTGTTTATTTGTTTATTTATTTATTTATTTATTTATTTATTTATATTTTTCAGGACTGGGGTTCGAACTTACAGCCTTACACTTGCCAGGCAGGCACTTGTGCCATGGAGCTATCTCCCCACCACTACCCACCCCCCCCTTTTGTGGTACTGGGGATTGAACTCAGGATACTGTGCTTGCCAGGCAAGCACTTATTCTACAGAGCTATCTTCCCGGATTTAAAATTTGGAATATCAATGATTGATGGAGAATACTTGTTTCGTGTTATGTCTAAGGTGTTTGATACTCAGAAAGATAGTGATGTTAAGTTGAAGTGCCTATGATATAGGGAATAATATCATGAAGCTTCTCTTCTGGAAGGTTAATGACTTAAGCTGGCAGATCAAAAAGTTAGAGAAAAAGAAGGGCTACAAGGATAGCCAATATTTCGGCCTTAGCCCTTCAAGGTCAGTGAGGACTCAGGACATAAGAGAACGTGTACTCATCCTATAACTCAGTGGTGTCCCAAAATCTCTGTTCAAAGAGATTATGGGGCCACAGAGGAAAGGGATCAGTGAAGTATAGTGTGCCTAGGGAGAGCCACATAGAAAGAAAACATTGTCTCAGGCTTTCACAGAGAGCAGATTGGTCAAGTAATAGCTGTGACTCATCAAGATGGCTGACACAGAAGATTTACAATCCTCTGTACATGGTTCCAGGGAAAATCCTAAGGGGATTTGACTGACCTTGTCAGATACAAAAGTTACATTGTTTTTGTTATATAGGTCTTGCCTTACCTTGGTCTTAACCATTCAGCAGAAAAGTTTAACCATGTGATATAAAAAGTAAAGCCATATTATTATGCTGAGCTATAAAAAGCTCAGGTCAACAGCTTCTGACATTGCCAGTTCTGCTTACAACCCACTATTGTTATGGACTATTGGATCATATGTACAGCTACTTTCTCTTAGTTCAATGAGAAGAAAGATTTGTATTTACAGTGTTTAGACAAGATATCATGTCTGCATCTTGTACTCTGAACAACTACTACAAAGACAATATGCATTGTATTAATTATTGCAACTGTCCTACTAACCTGCTGTGAAACTGTCTCATAGCTATTTCTTTCTCATTAAAATTAATAAAATGAACAAACAAAAGAAAATTTCTGAAGGAAAAAAAAGAGATTTCATTACATACTAGAGAGCAGCAGCAGATTATTGGCTACTAGGAGTGTTCTCCTAAAGCTAGGCCAGTTGTTAAGGATGCCCATAGGATTATGACTGGCGTCTCTTGTCTTCTTGCCTGACTTCTCCCTTTTTAGGGTTGGAGCTGTGGTTGGTCTGCTGTTAGATGGCACCAAGACCCAAAGTGTGTTGTTCTGTAGCAATGTCACTGAGAAACAAAACTGTGCACGGGGAGGTAGGCAAGCGCTTATGATCATGGCAATCCAAAATTTCTGCCAATACAGATAGATCTGGCTTTTTCCTATTTCTATTCATGCTATTCCTCTAGGGATATACAGAATATATAATACACTTCACCAGATTATACCACGTAGAAAATATGAATCTAACTTGCTGCCTTTACATAGACCTGTCTTCACACAAAGATGTTTGACGTCACAAACCTTATAGTCCTGTAACCCAGTTGTAAGTTTGGGCTCATGTGCTGTGGTCTTGATGTTTAGCTCTGAGCTCTCCACCAGGGGTGAGAACTGGTGAACATAAAACAGGTGGGAATATGCTACCTGATTACTAATATGTCTTCCCACTGTTACACAAGCATCAGGAAAAAAGAAGCAGAAATATGAGTTCACTCATGGTCAACATCAGAAATGAGTCAGAATATGCTGACTTGTGTTTGTCGCTGCTGGTATTAACCAACTTGAGATTTTATTTTTGATCAGTTAGATTCCTATCATCATATTTAAATGCTTATATAAAGTCATTTTACAGTAGATTTTAAAGCATGTTAATTACATTTTATCAAATACACAATAACAAATACAATGAATAGAGAATATAATGAGAGCTGGGGTAATGCATAAACTTAAAAACTGATTTATCATTATCAATTAGAAAAAGCACAGAAAATGTGAACATTTAGACAAAAGAGATTAAAATTTGCTTTAGAGTTGATATCAGCATTTTCAATGCAACATAGGATAACTTATGTCTGATTAAAATATTCCTCAGTAATGACTTGATTTTGTTAGCAAAAATATGGTGATATAAAAGGAAATTAATTCAAAAGAAATGAGGTAAATTATTTCCTTTGCTTATATAAGAAAATTTCAGTGTTAGGACAGTTGAAAGGAAAAATGTGTAAGATGTAGTCAGTGAAACCAATAGTCAGCACGTCAGTTTTGGCGTCTTTTATCTTCATTTTCTGTAATTCATGCTCAATTTTCAACGAATTAATATTATTTATTTATTTATTTATTTATTTATTTATTTATTTGCAGTACTGGGGATTGAACTCAGGTACCTGCACTTGCCAGGCAAGCACTTATTACACTGAGCTATCTCCCAGGACCTTAGCTGGACATTTTTATTGGTTAAGGTTTGATAATTTACACACACACACACACACACACACACACACACACACACATATGTATGTATATGTATATATATGTAAATTTTTTTTCATTTTATTTGAAAATCTGGGTAGCTTGTCATACGCTATTCAAACCAGCATTTAAAGTACAGAATATTTTTTTTTTGCGGTTTCTATCTTTCTTTCTTTCTTTCTTTTCAAGTTTCAATTTTTTATTGTTTAAATTTAACAACGGTTATATTACATATTCTCATCATCAGATCAGTTTAGATTAATACATATAGGTATATAAGATTGATCAAACAATTAAACATTAACCCTTCTAAATCAACATTACTTTTTTTTTTTCTTTTCCCCTTTCTTTTCTTTGAAAGTTGACATATTGCATATTGTCCTCACAATCGTTCTACAGAGTACAGTGTGTGGGCACGACCCATCTCCCTATTGATGTTGCTTAGAAAAAAAAAAATAAAGTGCAGAATAATCTGAAATCAATCTATAAACCTGAACTCCTATTTTGCTACTTTTCTCTATCTATGTCAATAAATTTTTTTTTGGAATGTCAAAAATATTTTGTTATATCAGATGCAGATCTGTAGAATTCTTGAGTAACATATGTTGGTTTTTGCTGTTGTTTTTTGGTGCTATCAGGGATCAAACTCAGGACCCTGTGCTTGTCAGGCAAGTACTTATCCCACTGAGCTATCTCCCCAGCCCCTATACATATTACCTATTACATATATATGTATATATGTATACATATATATGTATTGCAACCATGATATCATTTACAAATATTTAAAGTTTTTGTTAGCACAGAATTGTATATAGTTATACAATACACTGTCATATTTCAATAAACATATATATCATATGCTGATCATATTAAGGTCAATAACATTTATTTTTCCCCATCATTACCTTGTATTTGAAACTATAAAACACTTTATCTTCTGTATGATTAGTTTTCAAAAGCCTATAACAAAAACAATGATAGCAAGAACAAAAATAGCCAATATTAGATAGTTAAAAATACTATTATGTCATGTTTATATTTTTGTATTAAAATCCATCATATACATTTCTAAATTAGCACATCAGTTGGGCTACAACCAAAATAGGGACAACATCATGAGAATGAAATCTATTCCAATATTCTATTATTTTTGATACTCAGATTATAATAATAATTTCTGAAAAATGAATAGCGCTGTAGCTAACGTCTGTGCTCATTACTCTGTGCAAACTCATTATTTCTTTCAAAGCATCTCCTAGTAGCAAAGTTATGTAGTAAAAACAGAATAAATATTTTAGTTATTTCAATGTATAGCTAATTTTTCAGAAAGATTTTTTATAATAAATAATCTCGTTAGTAACATGAGTGTGACCTTGTCAATAATAGATATATTTTTATATTTTGCTAATTTGAAACCTGATTTTTATGTGTTTCACTTACTTGATTAACTGTGCACATAAATGTTTGTGTGAAATGCCATTTTTAATTCTTGCTTCATAATGTTTTATTTCAATGATGTCTTTTAGGAATGAAAATAAACCATATATTAAATATTATCATTTTTAGTACTGTAGTTGCATTAAAAAGTATAAAAACATATGGGAATTAATTTTTCTAACTCATTTAATACAAGTATTTCAACATATGATCAATGATGAGAGATTTAAAGCATTCATACTGTCTTTGAAATCCACTGTACATTTGGGGTATGCAGCATATCTCAATGAAGAGTGAGCATATTTTAAATGCTCCATTATCATAAATGGTTATTTGACCTCTCTTATTAAACAAGGGATTCCTAGAAGAGTGGTCTCTTCTTAGAATTCCCATCTGCTCTGTATTGAGGGTTCTCAGCTTTCAGTGGGGTTATGTTCCAATACAACAATTATAAACTGGTTATGTAGTAAGTGGAAAGTGCTTTTAAAATGCTTACACAATTGAACATCACAGTTCTAGCTAGCCTACCTTAAATATTCTCAGGATGCTTATAGTTCGGTTAAAATCATATTGATATTTCATATAATTTATTGAGTATTAGATAAGGAATGGTTTCATGTGCATGCTTTTACACTACTATTTAGCCTAAATCCCTAACTCCAACTATCATAAACCAAGGCATGTTTGCATTTGAGACAGTAAAGCTGCTTGGGAAATGTCAAAATGTGGGAGTTTCTAGGTCACTGTGTTTCAGGATGTTTCTTGATGGGAACTGAGATCTGAAAGTTTCTCAGTCTGATCATCTCTCTGGGGTCTATTCTTTGGAGGAGTTCCTACATTTTCACGGCATATTTTTTTTTTTTTTTTTTTTTTTTTTTGTGTGTGTGTGTGTGTGTGTGTGTGCTGGGGGGAGGACTGTCAGTGTATTTCAGGTCCCTGCTCCAGTATTTTGGGCTTTACTCTTACATCTTTTGGCTCTCTCACTTTCTATCATTGTTTCCCACGTCACCTCTGGGACTCCTCCATGAATCACGAGTACATTTTTGCTCACCAGGTATTTTCATGATGCTGATGCAAACAGCTGGTGAGCTGGCTTGAAATCCTTCCTTCCTAGTCTGGGTGGAAACTCAAGATTGCTTCAGAAGTCTACTGTCTCATGGCATCTGGACTTTCTCCTCTATATGTAAGATTCCAGAAACAGTATTATTTGGAATGGTAACAAAATCAGGGTGGAGTATGAGTGGAGGAATCTTCTAGCTTTCTCAATTTGCCTAAACGTTTCTTCCATGAAGCTGGACACTCCAGACTGTGGAATCAGCGTAGAACTTGGTTCAGAGGTGGCCCGCACTGAGCCTCTGTCATAAGACATAAATATGTTAAAAAATCTTGAAAAATCAAACTTATATCTCTCTTACTTGATCTTAGAATATAAACTTCTAGCACTGGGCCAGTACTTGGAATAAATACGATCCTAGCTACTACAGAAATTGAGAAAGTTGGAATCAATGACTCTGTGATCCCTGGAATGCAAAAGGCAAACATCACAAGACTTACAGCTACTTCTGAAACAAGTGTCTTTCTAGCCAGTACATTTTACTGAGATTCAAAGGTATAATCTACTCTCCATCAGCAAAATTTGAGCTTTAGAACAAGGTAATAGGGAAATTTGAGATTATCTGGGTAATTTGGTAAGATCTAGGCTTATAATAAAAGATAAAATAGATGAAAATGTATCTTAGTAATGTTCATTTGATTAAGTATTTTAAAAGCATTTTCCACTTATGATATTATAGTTTATAATTGTTTTATTGGAACATAAAACTGAGTTAGGAGCAACTGTACATCTAAAATGGGGGTTCTGAGACCTTCACTGCCTGAATTTTTGGGTTACATTTTGTGTACCTCTGCAGGCTGTGCCTCAAACACTTCCCTGGAGCATATCTTAACTCTATCCTTGGTCAGCATTTCCAATGGAAGCCTCTTGGATGCGCCCATCCAGTGTTCCTTAGGTCTTTCTTATGATGGACATTCAAGACAGAGGGACATGGGCTTCTCTATTACTAAGATGAGCTCATTGCTAATGGAATAATCTCTGGGAAAATAAGCTTGGGAGATGACAAGGTGCTGGAGAATGTTGGAATCAGAGTGACAAAATGTCTCTGTGATCCCTGGAATGCAGAAGGCAAACATCACAAGACTTACAGCTACTTCTGAAACATGTGTCTTTCCAGCCAGTACATTTTAACTGAGATTCAAAGTTATATTTTACTTTAGTATAGAGGTAAGAACTGTCCATGGGCAAAATTTGAACTTTAGAACAAGGTAATAGGGAAGGTAGACTGTATTGACATTGACCTTAGATCTAAATATAAAGCTAATGTAGGAAGTGGAAGCAAAGAGGCATCCTCATAGACACATAGCACCCATGGAGATAGTCGATTAGATGATCTCTGGAATCCCCTGAGATTGAAGGAGCCCGATTTCCCTTCTCATTGCCACCTTTTGAGGCCTTTAGAAGCACTTATCTTTGTATTGACACTGAAAGATTAATCGTCGTCATCATCATCAATATCATCATCATCATCATCATCATCATCAGTAGTAGCAGCAGCAGCAGTAGCAGCTGGTACACAACTCTCATCTTATTCTGCAATTAACTATAGCCATCTACTACTGATAGGAATTTCTATAATGAATAAAGAGGTTTCTGTGTTTCATAGAAGTATATAAAATCAGATAATAGCATCTGCGGTGTAGGGCACAGAGCCTCAGAACCTTAGGTGCACTGCATTCCACTAGAAGCTCTATCCCTTGAAGACAGAGCTGGAGCTCTGCCCTCTTCCTGCAGGCATTCATGGGCTCTGCTGATCTCCAGTGATAACACATTAGAGTGGGAAACTTGCCTTACGTATGCCTGAAATGGGAAATTGACTGATTAGGAGCCCCTGAGGGACTCTTTTCTCTTGCAGGTATTCTGCAGTCTTCTAGTACTCCAACCTGTGGCCTTAATATCATTGTGTTCGGGATCAAAACCTGGTTCTTTTGACCATGTGGATAGGTGATAATCTGGCAACTCTGAACAGGAACTCTATCTTTCTCTCAGCTCTCTACCATGTTTGATCTATTTCCTTAGAACATTTGTCGTGTTATTTTCTGACAGTCCAGTGATCAGCTGCTTCTCTATGTTAAAGTAAATGGTGGCGAATATGAGATGAGGAAAAGACATAAACGGAGGTTCTCTGCTGGGTCTGAGTCTAGGGTGCCTTTACTTGTTTCAAGGCTTGATGTTTCTAAGGTAACTTTGATTTCTTTGAGAGCTATAGAGGAATAGAAGGAGTTTTACCCTGTGTTTAAAAAGTAAAAAATAAGTAAATTTAAATGAAAGAAAACAAAAGCGAATTGGTGCCCTACGTAATCAACTATAAACTTAGAGAAGTGGGAACTTAATTTAAGAGGAAAAAGCTATGAAAGCGTCCCAAGCTGGGACCAGCAAGGCCTGTTAAGTAGAAGAATCAAGATGTGAGAGACAGAGAGTATCATTGTTGGGGTCCAGTGGTCTTCATGGGAATGTTCAGCCCTGGTCTGACTCAGATCCCCAGGGCAATAGAGCAACAACAAAGACACAGAGATCTACTGAGCACAGGTGTTTGTTTCAGGCAGCAAGGCAGGGCGGCAAGGCACGGTGACAGTTCAGCTGAAAGATGAATTTTTATCTTCTCATCCCCTTGGAAGCTTCCTTGCTTTTACCCTATGAGGACCATCGCTGCTTCAACTGGGAATACATCACATCTTCCAGAAGTTTCTACTACTTGGACTTAGCAGTCTGCCTTCTGAGTCAACCCGAGCCGACACTGCCCCTTTGAGTGCTTCAAGGAACTTGACAAAATGGTCTTTCCGATTCATTCTCCAAAAATATTTATAGCATAAATTAAAAGTAAACTAATATCTGTCTTAGTTATATTTTTATATCTGGTAAAAAATATCTAACACGTGCCGTCTAAAGGGGGCGAAATTTATTTTGGATACAAGTTTTCATCTGTGGTTGGCTGGTTCCAGAGCAGACAGGGTGGGAGCGGGGGGCATCAGGGAGAAAGGTGCTTAACCAGAGGCAGCCAGGAAGGAGTGAACAAAGGGCAGAACTGGAGGTAAGAGGAGGCCCTTGCAGATCTTGCTGTTGGCAGTCCACCTCCACCCAGGCCCTGCGTAATACTAACAGCACAGCCAGCCGTAGAACTGAGGAGCCCATCCAGATGAGTACAGCACCCCGTGACCCATTTGCCTTCCATACACACACAAGTGAGGAAGACACTGTCAATCTAAATTATACCAGCACTGTAGAAATAATGGCAACTAAATACCGTAATTGTATGGGATTTTAGTCATGCAGAGTCTAATATAGCAGCAATTGGCCATGTGTGGTATTTAAATTGAAATGAATAAAATGCAGTCTGTTCTATCTGCTACAGCTCAAGAACTCAGTATCCATGTTTGCCTAGTGGCTATTATAACCAAGAGGGAAAATCTATTCATTAGTTTGTACATTAGTTTGTATATACTTTTTTTTGGTAAAAATTACTTCTTTTCTTGAAGGTATTTAGTACACGGTCTACAGGGCCTCACTACACAGATCGGACTCACAGTGAACCTGTTTTAAGAGACCTTAAAAACATTAGAAAACAAAAAAAATTTGTTGATAAGCTGCACCTTCAAAAATCTCAATAAAAGTAGAATTCAAGGGAGTGTTATTCTCTTTATTAGTCTGTTATTTTCAGTTGTTTATATTAAGAGAGCATACAAAAGAAATAGTATGAAAAATGTCATTTTAAAGTACATATATGACTTGTGAACACCACTTTTTATGGAATTCTCTTGTTTTAGTAAGGAAATGAGTGTACACTATTCTGAAAATGTGGAAAGACTTCTTCTTGGGATAATGATCTGTTATGAGCTTGGTTTCTAACTTATAAACAGTGCTGTCCTTATATTCACTGTGCATCAAAGCTTACGTTGATATTTTGTTGGTGAAGGGTGCACTTACCTAATTCTGAAGGTTTTTGTTGCTGTTCTCATCTGGTGGTGGGGACTGAGTCTAGGCCCTTGTGCACACTAAGTGTGCCGTAGACCACAGAGCTGTATCCGCCAGTTCACTGAGGAGTAATTCTTTCCCTTATACAATCTGTGTATCTGAATCTAGTCCTTTACATATTTGAAGCTTTTGGAAGTAGCAAAGTCATTTATCTAAAAAGCTCCGGAAAAAAATTTGGGGGGATGGGGAAAGAAACTTAAGTACAAAAGTCTGTTGGTGTGGTTTCAGGGCTAATATAATTTTTAATTTAATGGTTTCAGTGTTGGTGAATATGGGGTTGAAGGCTGCTTGCTGCTCTTTTTGGTTCCCTTGAGTTTCCAGCCTAATGACCATCTATCCTGTGCGAGAGGAGAGGAGGAAGCCACATTTTTGAGAGTGTGTCTTCCTGGCACAGCTGTCAGCCAGCCTTGCCCTGGCTTTAGCTTAACAAGCTTTGTAGGGAATTCAAACTACTACCAATCATGGGTTTTAATTAAAAGAATCTGGTCATTTGAGAAGATGCATTAGTCGATATCTTGGAGTCAAATGAATTTATTTTTTATTGCTGTGTAGATTTCAGCAGAGATATGGATAGATTACAATATTGATTTTGCATTTTTGTTGTTCTTTGGTACCTAGAAAATCACGTCACATATAATAAATGCTCAATAAATGTTGAATGAATAAATAAATGAATGAATTTCCATTGAAGTTTGTTTTCTATATGAAAAATACACGTGAACCTAGTGCGCCTTCAGTAGCAGTTTCAGCAGAATACCACATGATGGGGTTGCTCTTCTATGAAGATGGACCGTGACAAGGAAAATAGCTTTACTGCATTTTTGGACAGGCTAAATTAATTTAGTGCTGGAGAAAAACAATTTAAAAGTTCTCAAAAGTACAACTTATTTTGGGTGTAGATATTGTCTATTTTAAAGAAATTAGCTTCAAAACATAAACATAAAACAATAACTCTCAGTTGTGGTTGCTACCTAAATTGGCCAAAGAGCTTTATAAAAGCAGTATGTTCATTTTGCTCACATTGGATCTTCTGAATCAGAAATGCTTAGAGTAGGTCAGAACCGATCAACATGTCCGTTAATCCTTACTCTTACGTGGAAATGAAAATCTGACTTAGTGAGACTGTACTTATTGATAGTGCTGGTGAGAAATGATGTGCCAGGAAAATGTGCAGAATTGTTTGATATGAAAAGTGACTTCTAATGGAATAAGATGATGAGGAAGAATAGGCAAAACAAATACAAAAATGTGTAAGTAAAACAGTTGGAGAACCATTTTAAGATGGACAATTGATTTGAGACTTTGTTGGTAGGCCAGATTATAGTTGTTGTATTTTTTTTAATGGATGTTATGTTCATTGACATGACAATTCCACGGTCAACTGTTTCCAGAACCTTTTATAATATATTTTAAAAACTATTCTAAAACAAAACATCACAATCCCACTGAATTAGAAATGAGAAACCTAACGCCTGAATAAATTAATGAGAAAAATAAAAGAAATGTAGCAGGAACCAGATCTGCTGCACATGGGAGGACAATGAAGAGTTAGATGAGGAAGGAGGGAAGGGGATGGGGTGTGTGTGAGAGAACTTGGGATGTGTTAGAAACTGGAGGCCTTTACAGGTAAATGGGTACGACTAGAGGCTATACTCACAAGCGAAATAAATCAGACTCACAGGTATAGACATCAGATTGTCTCCCTAGTGTAAGAACCTACAAGACTGAATACAGTCTGAAAAGTACAATAGATACAATAAAACAGAAAGAAATCTAACATAAGGAATAAACATTGTAGATGGAGGAAAGCAGAAAATAACGGAAGAATGGGAAAGAGGAAAAATCATGTAAGTATATAGTCAGGATACCTGAGAAGACTGTACCACTAATTTCTATCAGTTTCATGAAAATCGTAGTTAATGTTTAAAATTTTTACTTTGGCTAACTCTATATGCTAATATCTATAATCTGAGCAATTACACTGGGAATAACAATTGCATTATAACAAGCATAGTTGAATATCTTATATCATGTTCTTTCAAAATATATATCATCATTAATTATCTATTGTTATTGTACTCTCAAAATAAATTAAAAAATGAAAAGTAAAAAGGACAAGGGAAAAATTAAGGTGTACTGAAGGCAAGCATGAATATTTGTTTGATCAGTCTTACATATTTATACCTGGTAGTCTGAGCAACAAATTTGTTGATAACAATACATCATATTACAACCATTGTTACCATTCCATTCTTGTTATGAATATTCCTTTTGTACTATCTTGTATAGTTTTGCAGCTGTCTTTGGCCTTGTTATTTATTCTGGTTTTTGTTTGTCCTCTTTAAAAAAAGAGGCTATGTATAGGGATCAGCTCACCACAGTGAATGCTATCATTATGCAGTGCAATCATGGACTAATAGAAGCAAACAACCAAACAAACAAAAAGCAAGACACACAAAGACTTCCAATGGGTCAACTCTTGTGCCTTCTAAAGTCGTACTTGATGAAGCCTCTTTGTCTTCCATTACTGAGTAGAGCTTTAGAGATAAATTATGTCAGCTTTCTGCTTTGTGTTTATGAATATCTAAATACAGACACTTTCGTTCACAAATGCTTCTGTTCTTGAAAAATTCCATTAAGACAGAAGAATTTGAAAAAAAAGAATGCTTTTGTTCAAAGTTTCACGTCATGTAACAAACACGAACAAGGCCATATTCCCGACTCTGACATATGGCTGTGGCTTCCTCTAGTTGAGATTTTTGGCACAGAATGACTGGAGCACAGATGTTGTGAGATTTTGTGTGCTTTTTATCACCTAAGTATTACACAGCATTATCAAATTCAACATGGAACCAAAGAAAGGGCAGAGTAAGCATGGTGGGAAAGGCAAGTTCAAAGCATTAGTGAAGGTGAGAAGAATATGCAGAGCAGAAAAGGTCAGAAGAGGGTTTTGAAGAAAATAACTATCAAATTAAAGCAGAAAATTATAGAAAAGCAGGAGCATATTTGTATGACTGACCTTGCCTCAAAGTGCAAGATGATGAAGGTGACTGTCTTGACTATTTTGAAGAACAAGATGGTATCAAAGCAGCTGATGTGGCAAAAGGAGTAACGATGTCGACTAAGCAGTGGAGATGAAAAACAGAGAAAAAACTTTTATTAATATAAATAAATTATGAATGAGACACAGCTGGCAGGTGATAATGGTAGTGAAGCTATGATCTGTGAAAAATTCCAGGAAATTACACAGTGATTTACTGTAAGAAAACCCCTCTTCATATGCAAGAAGTGCTGAATTTAAAAACGTGAGAGGTTAGCTCGATGAATTCCACAGGAGAAGTGACAGCCACAGTGTGATAAGATGGGGAAGCTTCTAGTACTGCCAAGGCTGTTGCAGAGGGCTTCAAGAAGAAATTCACAGAATTTATGAAGGCAGAATTCATGAATTCATTGTTCAAGAAGTGCTCACCTATGACGGAACAGGGCTCTTCTGGAAGAAGATGTGGAGTAGAACCTACATTGTGCGGGAGGAGCAGGCACACCGAAGGCACAAACAGATGAAGGATGGATGAACCCTTTTGCTATGTACAAATGTGAGCTTTGATCTGAAGATCAAGCCACTCCTGGTGACTCATTCCCAGATACCTCTTGCACTGAATGAACAGAATGTGAACAAAGCCAGGCAGCCTGTTGTGTGGAAGTCAGTGAGAGATCTTGGGTCATGAGGCCACTGTTCATGGAATGGCTGCACCCAGGGTTTGCATCCACCACCATATTTTCACACCCTCCAGCCTTGGGGGTGGAATGGGTGCTTGGTATCACTGTGTAAAGGTCAAGTTCCTCCCCCACAGCATGTCACCTTTTGTGCAGCCCACGGGCCAGCAAGTAGTCTCAAACTTCAAGAAGCCACCCGCAGTGGCAATTTTCTCCAAGTGTTATAATGTTAGTGGAGAGGTATCTTTGACTCTGAAAGAGTTTTAGAAGAAACATTTTGATATCCTGGATTGCATCAACCTCCTTGACAAAAGCTGAGAATGTGTTATTTACTGGATCTTAATTGCAGCTTGGAGGAAACAGTGGCCAGGATGTGGCACTGAATGGAGCTTTGAAAGGAATAATACACAAGTTCTGGAGGACATTGTGTCTGCAGGTAAGAACACCTGTCTGGATGTTGCTAGTACAGACATAAAGAAGCCTTGAGAGGATCATAAGGAGGAGCTGAAGAACTTGCTGAACCCCAGGCTGAGCAGCAGAAGGTGCTTGCTGAGAAGCACTGCACGGGTGAAGAGAAAGACAGAGGGGAAGTTGGCAGTGATATGATGAAATCCATTATGGAAAAAATGAATGAGTGGCAGGATTTCTCTGAGAGGCATGAACACCACATACTTGTAGCAAATTGCAGATCGAATCTAATGAATGATAACATAGTCTCTTGTTTCAGGACAGTTACAGAGTGCCAGAAAAAACAAAAACAAAAACAACACAAAACAAAAAAACAAGTGTCACTAGGTAGATTTTTCATCAAAATTGACCCTACAGCTAATGAACAAAGAAGAAAAGAAAACCCTGAAGGAGACCTCTTTGATGTCCCCATGAAGGAGGACTTTCCTTCCAAACAATGACCTTGTCCTCACCTGCCTCCCCGATGCAAGGAAAGTTAGTGTTCTCTCTCTTTATTTTGTAATAACTCTGTTTTCATACTTCCGCAGTTTAAAAATACATTTTGTTCAGTACAGTTTAAACTTGTTTATGTTGAACATTATGGAGAAATTTGACTTGGTTCTCTACCAATTCTGTTCGTGACCAGAGCTGTGGAAGAATTAAATTCATGAGCTGCGGCACCACTGCACTGAGGGCTGGGTTTATAACTCCTTGCTCCTTCCCCTCCCCCTTCTTTTTGTTCAATGAAATATCTGAGCAAAAAAAAAAAAAAAAAAAAATACTTGATTATTTTTACTTTAGACTTAGCTCATTCACCTGGAAATGTCATTCATGTGCAACTCTCCAAAAATTTCTGAGTATCAAGGCATATTTTGTTCCTTTTTTTTATATTGGTTTAACTCAAGAGAAGAAATGAATTCATGTGAAAAGTTTTTTCTTGATGTGTCTAGCTAAAATGTCTTTACTTTGAATGGCAAGGCTGCATAGATTATTCCTTAACAATTGCAAAAATGAGGCATGTTTAGAATAATCCAATAATTATTTGATTTATAAATTGTGCCTATCAGTTGATAAATATTTGTAAAAGGAATCAGAGCAAACTGAAAAGGAAGACAGAGATGGCTTCTTAAATCAATTAGAAGCGACAGAAATTGCACATGACATAACATTCCTCAGGATTAAATAGGATATTGACTCTCCTAATTTTTGAGCACAGCATACTGGATAAAATATCATTATTTAGAAAGCAAGGAGGATTGAAAATATTTATTTCATTATGTTTTCCCTCTAGTTTGCTTCTAATAGCATTAGCTTGGTATGGAGACAGAAAATAGATTTTACTTCTGTGAAGAACTTATAAAATTTATGCATGAGTCTTGTCTTATTATCATATAATTGGTGTCAGGAAAGATAATGAGCACAGGACAGAATAAACTCCTTTTATTGGTTCATGACTTTTTATTGGTGACATTGCATAGTAGGCACATTTTAGGTTAAGTCCATCAATCTGTTATGTTGTAAGTTGAGAATTTTATATATTGAATACCCTGTTTCATGATCTTTAATTAAAGTATATTTTATAACAGTCAATTTGTTATGACTTCAATAAGCATAAGATAAAAATCATAGCAAAGTTTTAATTTTGTGGTGCTTATAAAAATCAACACAGCAGAGGAAAGACCTGCTATCATTTATTTTGTTGGCAATTAATTTAGATAGAACTTGAATAAATGCTCCTGTGCTGATTTGAATATATTTTTACTTTAAATGAAGCAAGATTGAAAATATATGCAAAGGGATGGGCAGAACAATTAAGCAGAGTAAAGCACCTGCAAGCAGGCACCTGTGGCCCCGCCATCGAGTTGTGCTGAGACAGTGATTGAGACTGGGCGTGGTGGTGCTCACCTGTAATCCCAGCTCTCAGGAGGCTGTAAACAGGCTGATCACTATGAGTCCGATCTAGTAGTGAGACCCTGAACACCCTGTAGATTCTTTGCTAAAAGTACAAACAAAAAAGAAAGAAAGAAAGAAAGAAAGAAAGAAAGAAAGAAAGAAAGAATTTCTGCAAAGAGCTTTGAAGATTGACATTTGGTTTTTTGTTGCAAAATAAACATTTACGAAATGTAACAATGGTAACATTTCAGTTTTTCTCAGAGTGTGAAATTTTCCCTTTGTCTAAAACAATTCTACTCTATTCCCCCCCCCCCCCACACACACACTTGTGACTTGAAGATGGTCTTTCACTTGCTGTGGTGTCATTCTTGGATTTACATTAGGGGTTTGTTTTGTTTCATTTTAACAAACTGAACCCGTCCATTGAAGCTTCCATTCAAGTTTCTGCAGATAGCTGCACTAGAACTCAGAGACTTGGAAGGCTTCTTTAACATGTTTTCCGTATCTCTGCGTATATATTCACTCATACTTTTTATATTTGAAATTGAAAGGATGTAAACAAATTATAGGAGACAATTATACTTTTTTTCAGTTAACTTCTAATTTAAATTTTTCATTTCAGAAGCAATTAGAAAAACAAGTAAGAAAAGATCTTCCCGTGCTTTTCTGAAACACGTTTTGTCAGGCTCATGCGTAGTATCAGATTCAGGGATGGAAAGCTTAATTCTTGCCCTTTAAGATTCAAAACAAAGATAAGATGTTTGCTGTCATAATTTCTATTCAGAGTAAGCCTGGAAATTTTAGGTAGAAAAATCCATCAAGAAAATGAAATAAAATACCATTCAAATAGAAAGGATGAGGTGGAATCATCTGTTTGCAGATAGTTTTATGTCTTGGACCTTATGCTTGCCAGGCACTCATTCCACTGAACTATCTCCCTGACCCCAACATCAAAATAATTCTTACGAGAAGCAAATTTAGTTAAGTTGCAAGATATAAAATAATACATACGAAACATACAAAAATCATTTGCTTTCCTATGCACTAAATTTAAGTTATATTCCCCAAAGTATGTAAAGCAAACAATCCTGTGTACAACTGCATAAAAACAGGGCCAGGAAGATAGCTCAGTAGAATAAGGGCTTGCCTGGAAAGCTTGAGCTTAGTTCCTGGTATAACAACAACAACAACAACAACAACAGCAATGAAAAAAAAAAAGCATAAAAACAGAATGAAGTACTTTGGAATCAAGTTGCACAAAGAGGTAAGAAATATGTACACTGAAAACTTTAAAATATTGATGAAATAAAATTAAGAAGACAGAAATAGACATGCTCATGTATCAGAAGAAATAATATCGTTACAATATCTATGCTACCCAAAGCAGTAGTCAATGAAATGCCTAAAAAAAATGCAAGAACAAAAAAGCATATTTTACAGGACATGAAATGCAGTCCTCAAATTTATATGGAACTGTAAGAGACTCTGAATATCCAAATTAACCCTGAGCAAGAAGAAAAAAGCTGGAGGTATCTCATTTTCTGATTTCAACATACAATTAAACGTTTAACAGCATGAAATTGAACTGTGGAGGTCCATAAAGGCAGTCTGTAATTTTGTTTTTCTATTCTTTTTTTTTTAATTATAGCAATTTGGAAAAAATTACCAAATGAATCATGTAGCCTAGAAATAAAAAAAGTAGAAAATCAGCTATAAATCATATATAGATGAGAGTCTATTTCATCATTTACTGCCATAAAATATAGAAATGTGTTACAAAAAGATACTGGTTATAAAAATATACAAACACTTGTAGACCACATACAGAACTATCTTCAGCTGAGAGAAATGTAAGCGATTATAAGTATGTAATATTGCATCCTAAGTGCATAAGATTAGCCGCTGTACAAAGTGTATGGCTGTAGTAATCTCATAGCCACATCCTGTTGCTATTGTGGAGAGCACAGTATTATGACTACCCTATTTACAATTGCATAAAAACAGGGTTGGGAGATAGCTCAGGAAGCTTAAAATTCTCTGTCATGCTTGCTATTTCCATTAGTTTGCCTTTTTAGTAAATTATGTATCACAGCAAAAATTTTCACTGCTCTCAGAATTTTTTTTTTTAACCATATGTAATACTTATGTACTAATTGGCCATTAATGTCATCAGCTAGGGTTTCAGCCCACAACAAGCTCTTAGTAATTAAACTTGTGAGAAGGGAAAACTTCTAGGAGGATTTTTGCCTTTGTGTGTAATTAGAGACCATAATTCCAAGGTTATGCAAGGGTCAACTGTGTATTACAAAACTACAGTAATCTAAACAGTTTGGCACCGGTTGTGGACCAATAAATCCAAATACAGAAGACTGAAAAATCCACACATTCATATTCAATGAATCTTTGATATGGGTGCTGAAATCTCAAAATAGAAAATGATTTGTCTCTTTAAGAGATAGTATTGGGAAGATTGCACATCCCAATGGAATGAATGAAATTGGGTTTATCTAATATACAAATAAACTCAAAATACAGTAAAAACTTAAAAATAAGACTTGAAACTGTAAAGCTGTTGGAAGAGTATGTAAAACGTTTGCAATATCTACTGAGTGTTCACTTTTTTTTTTTTTTTTTTTTGCCATGAACACCATGCAAGTTGTTAAAAGCGAAAATAAACAAATGGGATTGCATCAGGCTTAAAAACTTTTTCAGAGCACAGAGATGGCCTGCAGAATAAGAGAGAAGATTACAAATTCTACATCAGATAAAGGATTAACAATCCTAAAGGTATAAAGAACTTAAATAAATGAGGAGGAAAAAGAAAAAAAATAAAATAAATAAAAAAGAAAAAGCAGTCTTAAAAATAAAGAAAAGCCCTATGTAAGATATTTGTCCAAAACTATACAAATTATCAAAAAGTAAGTACTCAATTTTTCAAGTCATTTAAAAAATGCAAATCAAAAACCACAATACTTTATCACTTCACAAGGGTTAGGATGGCTATTCTAAAGGGACAAGGGATATGTATTGAAGAGGAAATTGAAAACCTTTATAACTTCTTAGTACAAGTGTGAATTGACATAGCTATTTTTTGAAAAACAAAATGAAACATTCTTAAAACCATTTTAAAAATTAAAAATGGAGCTACTATGTGATTGGGACACTCAACCTCTGTATCTATATCTAAATGAAGAACAAGTGTCTTGAAATAGTATATTTACACCACATTTGTGGCAGTATTAGTCACAATAGGAGATGGCAAACTCCCAAGTAGTCATCAACCAATATATAGATAAGCAAATGAGAAAAAGTTAAATGTGATATTAGTATATATATATATATATATATATATATATATATATTCATTCAAAACTTTAATGAAATGTGATATTGCTTAGCCATAAAACTTGGAAGTCCTTCCATTTGCAACAGTATTTATTGATGCATCAGGAGGTTGTTTTGAGTGAAGTAACCCACATACAAAAAGACAAGCATTGTCCTTTATTTTCTTCACTTATATGTGGAATATGAAAGTATGTACTGGTAAAAGTATAGTAAAGTGGTCGTCACCATGAATGGGGTGGGGGAATAGAAATAATCGGAGGGGACAGTACTTCACAAAGCAGGATTATTATGTTCAGAAAATCTCCTACCTAGAAGGATGATAATAATTACAAGCATTGTACATTGAGAATTAGCAGAGAGTAGATTTTTCAATGTGTCTCCCTCATACATACATTGTTATGGTATGTGACTGATATTTAGATTAGATTACGTTAATCATTTCACAATTTGTACATATATATTGATGCTGAGCATGATAGCACATGCCTATAATCCAGCACTTGACAGCTTGGACTACACAGTGAGTTCAAGACCAGAGAGAACTACATTAGAGAGACAAAATCAAACAAAAATCAAAAAGTAAAAGCCAAAACCAAACCAACAAAATACATGGTTCTTTTTTTATGTATTTGGTGTAGGATCTTACTGTACAGCTGAGACTCATAGTGATCTTCCTGTTTTAAGCATCCCCAGTGCTGGTCTCTGTCACTAGCTCAGTGTGCCTAGGGCAGGGCTGGTCTTGCCTGTGGTGCCAGGGATAAAGCCCTGCGATTGCCCTAGAAGACTTTTCGCCCATGGAGCTATCCCACCAGCCCTTGAAATATATGATTGTTATGCAGTTTATACTTTTAAAATTTATCTCAATAAAAGTGAGGTGGGTATTTTAATTTGAAAAGGAAAATTCAATGAGAGCGAGAAGAAAAGACCCATAGACATCTTTTTCAATGAGCAAAGCTTGGCTTGAGACTCGAAGCAGTCACCCGCTTCTGTAGGCTGATTAAAAGGCTCACTGAAAGCTCCCTTCCGAAAAATAACTTCTTGCTCTGTTGCTTCTATTCACTATCTGACACTAACTGGATGCGAAATACTGTGCTAGACTGGCTTTAGGAAAAAAGGTATCAGAGCGGTTTTTAAGATGGTAATACTTTAAAGAAATTAATGAAATAATGGAATTTTCAAAAAAGTCAATTTAATTTCCCTAAATATTTTGTTATGGTTTGAGCCTAGAAGAGCCCCCCTCCCAAAGCCTCAAGCAGTCGTGGAGAGGGCTTCCAGAGTTTATGATTGATTCATGCTCCAATGCTGTGGTTATGCCTGTTGGTGCTACACCCACCTGGGGGCGGGTAGTTGGCGTATAATATAAGGAGGGAAAGAGGCCTGCTTTCTGCAGCTCTTCCCTTTCAGCTCCTTCTTGTTTTGCTGTTTGCTGCTGTCCTGAACTGCTACCCTGGGCAATGTGCCCTTCTTCCTCAAAGCCAGCCAAGTATGGACTGAAACCTCCACCAACTGTGAGCTAAATAGGCCTTTCTTCCTTAATTATGGGAATCAGGTGTGTTTTTCTCAACAATAAGGGAAAAAGTAACCAAGACATTTTCCTTTCCCTTAAGTAAGAGACAACAAGTAAGTGCCTATTTAAAACTGTCCAATAAAATCTGTAACCTTGTAACAAATACTAGCAAACAATAATTTGCAAACAGAAATTTTGTTCTGTGGACAGAGACAGCAGGAGCATAGCAGAGCAGCAAAATAGTTGGCTCAATGTCTTATTTAATCTATGGTTTAATTGGTTTTCTCATATATCATGAATAAAAAATTAAAGCAACTCATCATCTTGATATGTCTTCAAGTCAGATGTGTGTTCCAGCTTTTACAAGCTTCATGCATATGGATGTAGTATGTAAATTAAAAGTGAAGCTACATTTCTCAGATGCATAGTCAGTAACATACTGAATTATCCCTAGTAGAGGGAGAATTGAGACTACAAATAAGATGATCTTTAGAAAGCTGA
The DNA here is from genome assembly GCA_004027025.1 of Myocastor coypus. Taxonomy (NCBI): domain Eukaryota; kingdom Metazoa; phylum Chordata; class Mammalia; order Rodentia; family Myocastoridae; genus Myocastor; species Myocastor coypus. Next base: position 1,060 of record PVJA010009284.1, on the reverse strand, counting down.
GTGTTATTGAAGTGTTTAAACGTCTGTAATGTATTTAACATACAATATGCTATAGTGTAGGTTGTAGTGATGTCTAGTTACTAAACTATATCAATTCCACACTTGGTTAGGTATTTCATATGTATGATTACTCTTCATTTTCATAATATTCTTAAAATAAAGACATTACTTTGTCTTGTATAAAAGATAATCTAGAAGGTCAGTGAGACAGCTTAGTGGTCTAAAGTGTCAGATTAGGCAAGCTTAGGCAAGCTCAAGGATCATGGTTAAATCCCTGGCACCACATACCATGACAGCCCATCCCAGGGTGGGCTGAGCCGGCCACACACATGAAAATAATCTATTCACACTCAGAAACTAAAAGTAATTTTTTTTTTAATTTTTTTATTGTTTAAATTTAACAATGGTTATATTACATATTTTCATCATCAGATCAGTTTAGATTAATACATATAGGTATATAAGATTGATCAAACAATTAAACATTAACCTTTCTAAATCCACATTACTTTTTTTTTTCTTTTCCCCCTTCTTTTCTTTGAAGTTGACATATTGCATATTGTCCTCACAATCATTCTATAGAGTGCAGTGTGTGGGCATGACTCACCTCCCTATAGATGTTGCATGGAAAAAAGAAAGAAAGAAAAAAAAAGGAAAGAATATACTTCTCTTTGGACTAAGAGGAAGCAGATACATACACAGTCAAAGGTTTTGCAATTGCATTGTGCCACCAGTGAAGCTTGTGATGTTGGAGGCTATTGAATCTAAGCCTCCTAAAGCTCATCTTACCAATCTAGCTCTGCATTCCATGCATTGTAATTAAGGATTTTTTTTTTTCTTGCTGGGTGGTCAAGGGCAAGTCGAAGCATGTATAACTAAACATTCTTTTTTTTTTTTTTGTATCTTCCAGGGCCAAATCCCCTCAGGATTAAATCTGAGACCATAGACAGTACTTTGTAGAACTGTTGTTAGTGTTAGCCTTCGGGACGAGTCACGGCCATTGCTTGGCCATTTTGCTTTCTGTGAAAGCCTGAGAGAATGGTTTTCTCTGGGTGACTCT
>PVJA010009283.1:30549-61808 GCA_004027025.1 Myocastor coypus | reverse complement strand
ATTGTACCCAGGATGCTTAGGGCAGGTAGCAATCAGGGGATGGCCACAGCACTGTCTCCGTATATTTTACCCAGGATGCTTAGCACAGGTAGCAAGCAGGGGATGGCCACAGCACTGTCTCCGTATATTTTACCCAGGATGCTTAGCACAGGTAGCAAGCAGGGGATGGCCACAGCACTGTCTCCGTATATTTTACCCAGGATGCTTAGCGCAGGTAGCAAGCAGGGGATGGCCACAGCACTGTCTCCTTATATTTTACCCAGGATGCTTAGGGCAGGTAGCAAGCAGGGGATGGCCATAGCACTGTCTCCTTATATTGTACCCAGGATGCTTAGGGCAGGTAGCAAGCAGGGGATGGCCACAGCACTGTCTCCTTATATTGTACCCAGGATGCTTAGGGCAGGTAGCACTCACGCTCCTAACCCGAGAGCCCTTGAGCCTGGCCCTGCAGCATGAGCCAGGCCCAGCACCACACACTCTAGAGCCAGCCACGGAAAAAGCCCCACCTACGACTGCATGAGGCATTGGGGGGACAGCGAGGCACAGGCCGTAGCAACAGCTGCACTCGGTCAGTTCATTGTGGGCTTCCTGAAACCAAACTGTAGATCGACATCCTGGTTTGTCTAAGAGAGAGTTAGGAGCATGTAATTTTATCATAAAAGGTAAACACAGGGGCTGGGGATATAGCTCAGCAGCATAACTGCCTGCCCGCAAGCTCAAGGCCCTGAGATTGATCCCCAGTACTGAAAAAAAAAAAAAAAAAAAAAAAAAAAAAAAAAAAAAAAAAAAACAATAAAAGATAACCACAACCTTCTTCCAAGACTCACCCTGCTAAGGTACTGGTGGTTTTTTGCCATGATGGGATTTTTCTTTTCTTTACCTGAATCTGTGCTGTTGATTCTGACCTTTGTCATCTTTCTAGAGCACTATGTGGCAGGGAATGACCACGGGGATGACCTGGCATGGCAGACCTCCCAGGGGCATCTGCTCATGCCCACAGAGTGGCACGCTGGTTCCATAATGAAAGATGAACTTTGATTCCAGCTGGCACACGCAGAGCTTAGAAGAGATTCCAGAAGGCATGTCCTAAGGACGGGAGATAGAGCTCAGGTCTAAGTGCTTCCCAGCACACGAACTCACCCTCAGCACTAAGACCCACACACGGCAGAAGCCTGATCCAGAAGTGTTGGCCCAAGAGCATCTGTCTTAGTATTCTTCTCTCATTGCTGGGACAAATACCTGACCCTCAAATTGAGGGAAGGAAAGCTTTATTTAGCTCACAGTTACTGGAGGTTTCAGTCCATGCTTAGCGGGCTCCAAGGCAGAGAGGCACATGGCAGAGGGCAGGCAGCCTTTCATGGCAGTGGCAAAGAGCAAGCGAGCAGGAGGAGGAGCAGCAGCAGCTCAAGCAGCCAGCTTCTCTCCCCTCCTTACATTGTAATGCAAACCACCTGCCCCAGGGGAGGCGCAGCACCCACACCCACAATAATCAGTCTCAAACTCCAGAAGCCACCCATGACTGCACAAGGCTTTGGGGGGACACCTAGACACAAACCATAACAGCTCTCTGCTCATGACCCCAGCCCGTGGATATTGATTGCGGATAGGCTTTGCACGCAGCACATGGTTCTGCTAATTCTGCAGGGAGTTAGCGGCGATCACCCCTGGAAGCCCAGAGACACGAGGACCGCTAACGCGCAGGCCAGGCTCGCCCTGCAGGAAAGGCCGGGCGTCTCGCCTCAGAGCCCTGTGATTTGCCCATTTCTGTTCCCCTGGCCCTCAGGCACATTTTTGCTTACTGTTGCCATTCATGGACATAGATGAAACATGCATCTGCAGTGGGAAAATGACATAAAATATCGCTTTATTTTATGGAAATCTACCAGATCAAATGGGAAAAATTCCACAAAGCATCAATGATTACTCAAGGGGAAGGACTTCAGAGAGAGAAAAATCTAGAATTTTTTTCCTAATTTCCGGTCATGAAATCATTTATCATCCTGATTTCTCCTGGGCCACACTTGTCAGTAAGAGGACTTCTGAAGGAGAAGAAACCGAGCAAGTGGGGTAGAAGGAAAGAAGCAGGGGCCCCACAGAGAGCAGAGGAAGAGGGCAACTTGGGCCAAGAGGGGACACAGGTTGCCACCTGAAGGGTGGCGTGGACCAGCTGGGATTTGTGGGGCTGGCATGGGCATTCTGTATTCCCTGGGGAGCATTATGCTCTGGGATTTGAAAGCCCAAAAGTATCAGCCAAGGCCTTCAAAGGCCCTGGACATTTGTGACTGTGAAACTCCACCCGCCTGCAATTCTTCTTCCCTTTTGTATGGGGGAGCAGAGAAAGGATTGGCTAGCAAGGAGAGTTTTCCTGCCTCTCCCGAAGCAGAATCCAGGCTTTCTCTCCGCTGGCTCTGGGCCTTCCACAGCCAGCCCAGCCTCAGATCCAGGAGATGGTTTCAGGTTTCAGAGCATCCAGTTGCATGAAAATAGGGCACAGCTTGAGACCTGCTCCCTGGGGACTCCTGAGGGGTGGCACGCAAGGGAAACGTTGGAGAGAGAAAGAGTTGGAGGGCTTGGGACAGGTGCCCAGCACTGGAACCTAATGCTGCATCTGAAGGAGCTAGGGAGACAATCACAGCTCATAGTTCCGCAGCTTTAGGTGTTGAATCAGGTGGACAGTAAGGAAAGCGTTAAGCTTGTCCTTGTTTTGCCTGTGGAGCAAGATGGACATTCCAGTCAGCGAGGAAGCAAAGGATAAAGCTACCTCCTTCTCATGTGCACAAAGATCAGGAAGGATAAGGTTGTATCCTTCTCATATTCCTGAGGAGGAAAGGGAAGGGTTGTAAACTCAGTTCACCCTTTCCATCGAATGACATACGGGTACTCAGGAAGCCCTCACCCCTCTGTCCTGCAGCCCGGTGGCTCCGTCTCCTTGCATTCACCTTGGACAACTGCATCAAAGCCACACAGAACAGTAACACCACCTCTCTGTGCTACTTGGTAGACTGCACAGGTAGTCAGACTCTGGAGCTTTTATCATTAGATTCCCATCAGATTACACTCCTACAGTAGACCTGTGTGTGTGTGTGTGTGTGTGTGTGTGTATTTTTGTTGCTGTGTGTGTATTTGTGTGTATGCATGTAGTGCATCTGTACACACCCATGCTGTACATGGAACCCCAAGGCTTTCCCACTGGACTCTGTTCCCCAGCCACTCACACAGGTCTTAAAAACTCATCTTCATTAAAAGCTGTTTCTGTATTAAACAGGATCCATCTGAAGTGCACAACTATGCAAGAGCTGATGGTGGTGTACAAGAAGATGGTGCGGGTAGACCTTGGCTCCAACTCTCCTGAGACTGTCCCTCTCACTCCCTCGTACAGCCCCAGGAGGTCTGGTTTGGTTTTGTGGGCCAGAAACTAGCTTGTTTCTGCAGATGAGAACCAGAGCCAACCAAAGGGCTCTAACAGCCCCAGGGCTCTGTTGATAGGCCTGGTTGTCACCCCTGGCTTCAGAAGGTCCAGTTTAGAAGAGATTAAACAAGAGTTCAGAATCATTTTCTTTAATATTCCTTTAATACTTCCTTAATAATATTCCAGGTGGGAACAGATGGGTTAAAGGCAGGCAAGTAGCCCCACGCTGCCTGAGAGACAGCAGCCTGCAGTTCCAGTGACACAGGAGGCTGAGGCAAGAGGCTCACTGAGCCCAGGGCTGCAAGACCAGGCTGGGCAATGTGGCAAGGTCACTTCTGAAAGAAAGGGAGATGGAAGGAAGGAGAGAGAGAGACACAGAGAGACAGAGAGAGAAGAGAGGGGAAAGAGGAAGAGAACAACAAGGAGGTGAATCTCTGTCTCTGTCTCTGTCTCTGTTTCTCTCTCTATTTGTGTCTCTCTCTCTCCCTCCCTCCCTCTCTCTTCACTCAGGCATATAGGAAAAAATAACTCCCATTTTCACCTGAAAGGGGGCATGACATCTCAAAGTCTATGCACATGGTACACATGCGTGTGGCAGGTGTGCACACACTGGGAGGGGGAGACCCCTGCACATGGAAGGAGGGGAGGGTCTGTGCCTTCAGAAAAGCCCCTCTGAGCCCCTGTCAATCTCTTCTTGAAAACCCCTCCCTAATCTACAAATCCATACTCACCTGTAAAGCTCCTTAAAACACCAGGAGCTCGGGTTGTTCCAAGTCTAGTGGGGCAAGTGGGACGAAAGCAGCCCTGAAATCCTTCCCTCATAGCAGGGACCCTCGGCCAAGGATGGCCTGGGAGCTGTCTCCCTGGCTCCTCCACATTCCTCATTCTAATGACTCTGTCACTGTGATTTTACCTTGAAACTTTAAATGCATAATGGCAAATGCATAAAAGCAAACAACATTAGTGCCCCTTCTTGCTGAAAAATACTGTCTTCCTGGGAGAAGTACTACACTGGCTGTTTTTTTTTTTTTTTTTTAAAGACTGAGATATTTTAACACAGCTGCTAGGTCACTTTTATTTGAAAAAAAAGGCTTTTTAAGCCGATGAATACAAAATGTTGTAATTTTCTCTAACTTATTTTAGCAACAAGAAGTAAAATAGGCGTTCGCCCTTTCAGAGGACCCTGTTCTATCACAGGCCATTACAACAGAGTCCCAAGGTGATGGGTGACTAGGGCCCCGAGCTGGGTTTATGCAGTATGAGTGCTCCCTTTCAGTACAGAAAAACATTCAAGGGAAGGAAAACCAAGCCTCAAAAACATTTTTCTGGCTTTGCAAAGATAATTCTCCATTTGCTTCTAATTTCCATAGAGCGTCTCCCTTTGGGACAGGCATTTTGTGTAGTGGTTGGTACATTGCGTCAACCTGAGATGTCGGAAGCTGGGCTCAATTTGCTTGGCGATTCCAGGCCCTGGGGTGTGGGGCCCCACCCTAGAGTGACACAGCACTAAAGGGGCACACAAAGGGGCTGAGGATGGCTTCTGTGCGCCCCACTGCCTTGGAGGAGTGCCAATCTTCACTGCACCACTTCGGAGGCGCTCTGGGGTCCTCGCGGTGCAGCGCGGGTCTTCGCAGTCGCCCTGGTAGGTACAGAGAGAGGCTGGACAGAGGCCGTAGCTCCTGCTCCTTCCTCCGCTCTCCGCTGTCCTCTGCCACCGTGAACTGCTGCTTTCTGCCCTGGAGCCTGCCAGGTCAGGACTGAAACCTCCACTGACCATGAGCTAAATAAACCTTTCCTTCCTTCATCTTGGGTGCTGGGTATTTTGTCCCAGCAATGAGTAAAAAGTAACTGAGACTGGCTGTTTCAGACCCGATCTGTAAATCAAGTCCTTTTCCCTTCCCCCATTTCTTTACACCTATCTGCTGATACCTTAAGTGAAAATAGCAGTGGGTCGACTGTATAGGCAGAAGCAGCTGGATGAAAACATCTGAAGGGAGAAAACTTGTATGTGTGTATTAGAATGAAATATATGCCTTAACGAGACAAAAGAAGTCGCAAAGGTTTTTTCGGAAAGTTGAATCCATTCAATAGACTGAAGAAGGGCTGGCCAAATAGCTCAGTGGATTAAAGCACCTGCAAACAGGCACAGGGGCCAGGGGTTCGATCCCCAGGCCTGCCTTGCCTGCTCTGTCCCCTGGGTGAGATGCAATTGAGACTGGGTGTCATGGCGTGTACCTGTAATCCCAGCTCTTGGGAGGCTGTAAACAGGCGCATCATTACGAGTCTGATGTATTAGTGAGACCCTGAACGCCCTGTAGACCATTCCCTAAAATAAAAAGAAAGACAAACCTGCAAACCGAAGTACTTTCTCACATAATCCTTTGAAACATAAAAATAGTTTGGGAACCTCAACCAGCCTGATCACTGTTTGATTTGTTTCACTGCTGTAAATGTATAGATGGATTTCATTCCTTATCTGGAAGTTATCAGAGTTGTAATAACAAGGAAAGGCAATGGTGAAATTTTAGGCTATTTTAATGTATTTGGTGTAGGGTCTCACCACAGAGCTTGGACTCCAGTGATCCTCCTACTTTCAGCCTCCCCTTTGCTGGGATTCAGGCATGTACCATAACACTGGATCTCTGTGGTGGGCTCAATGCACCTAGGGGCGGGGCTGGAGCGGTGCATGGTGCCAGGATCAAACCCCGGTCCCTGTGCTTACCTAAGCAGGCCCTTAACCCGCTGAACTCTCTCACCGCCTGTGAAAATTTTAGTTTTAAAGGTTGAAGTGAGAAACTGGGCAAGGTAGCACACACCTGAAATCCCAGCACTGGGGAGGCTGAAAACGAGGATCACTACGAGTCCAAGCTGCACGTAGTGAGACCCTGCACCGAATACATGGAATATAAAAAGTGAAATGAGTGTGCACTGTGATCAGATAGCGAAGTTATGAGTCACTCATATGGGTGTGTGTCTGTGTATTCATGTGTGTGTGTCTAGATATATGTATTAGGTCCTATGTATTACATATGTGTATAATATATATTATAATATTGCTATGCCTTACAGGTACCTTTAAAACTATCTTCCAAACAAATGTTTCTTAACTGTGCACATTTTTAAATCGCTTATTTCCCCAGTAGTAGACACAGCTTGCCTCTAGGGCTCGGAGTGTATTCTACATTTTTAGTGAAATTCCGACTTGTCCTTTTATTCATTTTATCATTTTTAGAGCAATCCAATTTCTCCCAAATCCTGTGCTTATGAGCCTCTGCTAATTAGCATAGCCGTGCATGCAATCTTAAATATGAAGGAGATTAACAGTCGGAGGCGGGGTGCCCTGGAGGAGGAGTCGCAGCTTTGCTGGGGCCTTGCCCGGTGGGTGCAGGGGCTTCTCCCATTGACTCTCCCTCTCCTGTAAACTCACACCTCTGCCTGGGGTGTGCTGGAGGCAGACACCGGGGTTCTGGGCATCGACCGAGCTGTGCCAAGTCAGGAGCTCAGGCGTCGTCAGTGCCTGCTTTCTCTGCCACCAGCCAGAAGCGGGGCTTGGTTTACTGCAGGTCAAGAGGTACATCGCTGCCAGGGCAGATGGGCTCGAGTGGCGTGCCGCAGCCAAGATCTGGTACCTGGAGTGGCTTTGGGGCCAGGACAGGTCTCCAGGCCAGATGGGCATCTACTCCCCAGGGACAGCCACTGTGCTCTGCCAGGCTAGAAAAGCTTGCAGGCCCTTCAGTTCTGGGCCCAGCCTCTGCTCCCTCGGGCTGGCCACTCAGCTCCACAGTGCTTGGCCTCCAGTGATGCGGAATTAAACAAAAATAAGAAAATGTCAAGAAGAGAAAGGATGTATTAGAAAGCAGGAAGCAGGACTGAGCCCCAGCCGAGGAGCTGTTCGTCCCACTCGCTGCTGCGTACACTCACTGAGCGCCCGCCGTGCACTGGGAGGGCCTGGGGTTGCTTGTGGCCGTCCTGCATGCATGCTTTCTGTCTCTTTGATCCATTGCTGAGACCCCAGTGCCAACAACAGCACCTGGCCCATAACTGGCACGCAACAAAACGTACATCGAATGAGTAATTGTCTCCAACTCTGCCAGGTAATGTGCAGAAAACATATCTTGGCATCTCAAATGGCAGAGCTCCTGTGGACACCCCAGTCTACAGATGAGAAAACAGATCACAGGTGAGTAAGAAAATGTGCCTGGATCACACCCAACCCAGTGGGCAGGAGTCAGAGCTCAAGTGCTGGCTGCGTGGGCTCCTCAGCCTGTGCACACGAGCCCCCATTAACCGCGAGGTCAGCACTTCATGCTCCTGCGCACGGCAACACAGTCTGCTGTAGACGTCTCACAGGCAGATGGGCTTCCCATGGATTGTGAGTGCTCTGACACGCAGAAAAGCTTTCTGTGAAGAGTCACAGCGCTGTCTGCCCTTTCAGGCACCTGCCAAGGCGTCCCCAGTGAAAAGCGAGCTGCCCAATACAGAAGAAGAGGGTCACCTGAAAGTCGCACTGGCACAGATGCTAGCAGCAGCACTACCTCTTGCCCTGGCCTAGCACTGGCACCAGACGTGGGCTGGAGGCCACTTTTCCCACGCAGCCACAGGAAGCCCCTCACTCACCTGGATTTCTCTTCTCATAAGGTTGGCTCTAAAGACAGACGGTGCACTGAAACTTGCGAGAACCGTGCTGTTTTCAACTACTGATCCCAACCCAACCTGGAAGGATGTCCTGCGACAAAGGTGAACCAGCCCTGCTCTGCGACCGCTCCATGCAGGTCCAGTGGCCACAGGAGCTGGTGACAAGGATGCTTAAAATAGCAGCCCACATGGCAGCGAGGTGGCCTTACAACAAGCTGATTGCTGTCAGCAACGACAGGCTCGGCCGGGTGAGCTGCCGGCAGTAAACCCTAGAACTCTTGAGTGCTTCCTTTTTGATCCATTTCCCATATGAGGGTTTGGCTAACTTTCCCATTTTTCTAAAAGATTACCTTCACATTAGGATTGTCTTCTTACAAGTTTTATAACTGTGCCAATTGCAGGAAACCTCATTTATGTGCTGTGAATGACCCTTGCAGTGGAAGCCAAGTAACCCAGCATCCTAGTGAAGGTGAGGATTATAATCTGCCCCCGCAGCTTCTCTGAGTAATGGTCAGATGTAGACAGAGAAGAGCAGGTTATTTTCAGCCATAGAATTCATGCACTACTGCAAACAATAGGAACCTGGCAGTAACGCCAGAAATAACTATTTATATTTTGGACATGTTCAATGCATAGAGATTAGGGATGAGAAATGTATTGCCATTTAATAGTCCAGAGCCATTAAAATAAACCATTCTGTTTGAAAGTTGGCCTGAACTATTCTTCTTATCTTTTTTTTTCCTCTTAACTGCCAAAAAATATCTAGGAGTTAATCTCCAAAAGGGCTGGAGGTGAATCAGGGCCTTATAGAATGAAATGCACAAGATACAGGGCCAAAGGCCCCTGGATGCTCCCAGCATGGTGAGCAGGTTTGTATATCACAGAATGGGAACTTTACTATCTTCTCTTCTTTGTTTCTTCCAACGCTCAGCCAAGCCTAGAATTTGAGACATGCTAGGTGAGTGTGCTACCACTGGGCTGCATCTGCAGTCTGCCCTTGCGGTCCTGGGAAGACAGACGTGGGGCATTTGGGCACATGGCAGCTCCCTGAGAGAGGGCTCACGATCTCCCCAGATGAGCAGACGCTTTACCATGAAGGGCTGACACAGACCAGCGCTCCACCTGGGGCTGGACCGGCACACTCTGCTGTCCACCTGCTGGTCAGAAATGTGACCTTCACATCCAACAGAGCTCCCAGCTTCTGGCTAGAGAGTCAGCCTTAGACCCAGGGTAGGGAGCTCTCTGACGGTAGCACCCCAATTACCGATGCGGCAGCAAAAGCAAACCTCTCAGAAACCGTCAAGCACGTGGAAGAAATGCACGGTTGCCACCCTGAAACAGTTTCTTACCGCGCCTGGTGAGCAGATAAATCTGTCTGTTTCCCATCACTCTAAGGATGTACTTGAGGCCAGGTGCTTATAAAGAAAAGAGGTTTTGGAGCTCACAGATTAGGATGCTGAAAGCCCGAATAGTGAAGTACCCACCGGCTGTGTCACTCCACGGCAGGTGGCACCGCTGTGGCAGGAGTTCAGTCAAGAGGGATCCGTCCCACTCCGGATGGGAAGTCAGTTGAAGGGGCAGGGCCAATCTTGCAACTACCCTGAGGCCCCACCCCTTAAAGAGGCACCGCCTCTCATCCCTATCACGTGACTGGGGAGCTCTCAGCATGTGGGTGGCTGGGAAACATGCTCAACAGGGGCACAAGTCATAGCAGCAGCTCGCTGTTAGAAACACTTTCTAGCTTTGTTTTGTTTGGGACAGGGTCCCACTGTGCACAGCAGTTCAGGCTGACCTTGAACTCACTATGTGGCCCAGACTGGTACCAAGTCACAAAAGTCCTTCCTCCTCTGTCCTCCATACACTGCCATGGTAGGTAGTGCTTGCAAACTCAATAGAATCTTCAGAAATGGTTATCCTGCTAGAATATTAAAGGCCAAGATGGTGCGGTGATTGGCTCTCTCATCTGATGTGAATTTCCACTGCGCAGACCACTGCAGTGCATCCATTCAGAACCAGCCTGTGTTCCAAGGAGCAGGCATTCCATGAAGAGAAAGGCGGGCCAACCACAGCTGGCTCTCTCACCTTCCCTGCTGCCCCGCTCCTCCTCTCTTCCACCTCCTGCTGCTCTCTCTCTCTCTCTCTCTCTCTCTCCATCCTTTCTTCCTCCCCTCTCTCTGTCTCTGTCTCTGTCTCAGTCTCTCTTGTCTTTACCCAAAACCTTCATTGGGTTTTTCAGTGAGTAACCTTGCTGAAGTAGAACAAAAACCCTCAGCTGTGAAGGGTGCATTACATCTTGCCGGGTGCAACCAGAGGCAGAGCCCCCTGCCTGCCTCTGGAGGGTGGGTGGGAACAGACGCCCGAAGCAGAGGTCTTGCTGGAGTCTGGGTGCTGTTGGTCACCTCTGTAAGGGCAATTGGTATTCCTTCCAAAGCCCTGAGGTGACGTCTGGCCCTATCACATCTATTCTTAGTCCCAGGGTCACCAGTGGAGAGGGACACAGAGTTCAGGTGTCCCCATGTCTTCTGGGCCTTGGCCCTGCAGCTAGGGCCCCTGCAGAAGGGTAATTGCTATGATTCCTATTCAGTGCTGCTGAAACTCGCAAGCACACGGCACTGTGCTTGCGCTGGCAGTCACCGGTGTGGCTGACCCCCGTTAATTTGCGCTGGCAGTCACCAGCGTGGCTGACCCCCGTTAATTATGCCTTCCTTGCATTGTTTTGGCATGCAGCAAAGCAGCGTACACTCAGAAAATTTGACAGAGGCAGTCGGGCTGGCAAGATGGCACCTTGGGAAGTCAGTGGTGCAGGCTTCAGCTGTGCTGATGTCACCAGCAGCACCCACCAGGGTGAGTTCCGGGAGCCAAGAAGGAGGGTGGGACAAGTGGCTGGAGTGGCAGAAGCCAGGCGCAGCCTAGAGGTGGCTGTGCAGGAAACCAAGGCCCAGGGGCAGCATGGCATTTTCATCAGCAGAACAAGCACAAAGCCTGCAGAGAGGTGTGTGTGTGTGTGTGTGTGTGTGTGTGTGTGTGTGCATGCGTGTGTGTGTGTGTGTGTGTGTGTTTAAATCTTATGTTTTACTGGCAGTGGGTGTGGGAGGGAGATGCTCTTCCACGAACACTTTGTTGAGCTTAGGTGGCCCATGGGCAAGGGCACCAGAAGGGACAGGAAAATGTCCTGTGCTGCTTACTTGACTGCAAGGAGGACTCCATGCCTTGTGTTGGCAGCGACACGCTTTCTGCCTCCCACAAGATCAAAGCGTGGCGTGAGCCCGCCTGTACGCGTGTGTGCCTCGGTGACCGCAAAGTCTCGCCTCTCGTGGGCGCTGTGCCCAGGGCAGGTTGATGGAGAGAGGGGGTGGGGAGACGGCCTTCCTTCCCTTCTTCCGTCCACCCTCAGGCCCGTGTGCCTGCAGCCAGGCCCTGGGAGATGGTGTGCCCAGGCGACACTGTGTCTGCGTGCCGCAGAGGTGATGGTGCGGGGACAACCTCCAGGCTGTGTCCTGGGAACGCTGCACTTCCCAGCAGAGGACCTGCAGCCAGTGTCCAGTGCGGGCCGTGGTAACGAGGCTTTCACAGCACCAGCAGCCTTAGCGTGCCTCATGTCCACGGAACACCCCGTGCTTTGAACATGTGGCAGCCCAGCTCTATTTTCATGTGTGTGCAAGGCGTCCCATTTTTCTGGGCCTCACACTGCACGTCCAGCCCTTCCTGCTCAAAAGTAGAAACTGCCAACATAGGCAACTGCAACTTTTCTCCCTCATTTCAGGCTCCACATTTTCTCCTGGCCTGTATTTTCCTCCAGGCTGGCACACAGCCATTGGTACCCTCCATCCTGGCACAGACCCGCCTGCTTCTGAGGGCCTAGGCCTTGCCTCTGGTTGGATACCAGCTCCAGCCCAGGACTCTGCTAGGAGGCGAGTCTTTGTAACGCCAGGGCAGCTCCTCCACGCGGCACACCTCTCAGCCTGCAGGCCCAGAGGTCATCCTTGCAGAGGTTGTGCTGTGGCACGTTTATCAGTGTCCTTGGGTCTCCAAGTCAAGAGCACTTCCCCCTCTTCTCCTACAGGTTGTGCCATGGGAAAGGTCACTAGCCACTGCCAAACATCCCGGGTGGCATCGGCCGTCTCTCCCGATCACTCCAGGGCTCCCTGTTGGTGCCTGGACACGTGTGCCATCCTTGCTGTCCGTGGAGGAGGAGGCAGAGCCCATTGTAACCTGCCTTGCTGACCTGGTCTCCCTGGCATGGCTCACACACTGCTCGCCTCGGCCGTGCAGCAGACTCACAGCAGACATAGCACTCTGTTCACTTTAGCTATTCTCTTGGTGCCCTGGGTGCTACTCCAGGGGCACAGATGACCTCATGGACAGCATGGTCACTTGTCAGGGTGGTTTTGGCTTACATCTTCCCAGGGACCAAGCCTCCCTCCTCCCTGATGACGGGGACCATTGAGGAGCTGGTGGGACACGGGCCCAGCATCTAACACGGAGGACAGAGAGGTCAGACACGGCACCCTTGTCCTGACACCTGGCCATTGCTTGCCACCCTGAGACTTTCACTGCACACCCAAGGCCACAGAAGCCGTTTCCCCTTCAGCATGGTCTTGGGATTTGTGACATCCAGCCACAGTGACACTGGCAGTTGAATGTCCCGCCTGGGCATCTGCACCCCAGCCAGCTGTCTGCTGTGAGGTCTCAGTGAGGCCCCTGCTGCCCAGCTTTTGTGTTTGCTCCCTGTTTCCCACCCCTGGACTTCTGACCTTCCCAGCACCCTCCTACATAGTGTCCCTCTGCAGGAGAGCCACATACCCAGTGTAGGCTGACAAGCAGCCAGCACCTGGGCTCGCCCTTGGAGCTGCTCCCTCAGGAAGCCCAGCACCCAGCTTGCTGCTTCTCTGCATTCCAGGGACGGAATCTCTCCATGGACAGGCAGAGCTGGGGGCTAAGGGATCTGGTTCTCTAAGGCCTGGGGACCAAGGTCTGCTTCTCAAGTTTCCAGAGCAAGCTCGAGTCTGTCTACACCAGTCCTTGGACAGCATCGCTTGTTCTGTGCTTTGCCTGGAGGCCAGAAACCCAGCAGCTTGCTTTCCTCTGGCTCAGTTTTCTCTGGGGGTTCAGACACCTCACTAGTTATGGATTATGTAAGTGAGGATAGGGGTGTGAGTGTGGGTGTGTGTAAATTGGGGACCATGTGTCAATTAAAATTTTTATTTTATTTTTTAGTTTTTGGTCCTGGGAATCGAAACTCAGGGCCTCACATAAAGCAGGTGCTGGTCTTCTGAGTTATATCCCTGGCTCTGAGACTTTAAAAAATTAAGTAGTTGTTTAGTACTTAATAACCCCCACTAAGACCACATCAGGGAATAATGCTCCCTGACGTTATGTAAGTGCTTGCTGAGGGTGGCTGAGAGACGCTGACAGGTCTCCGCAGCCTGGCCAGGTGGTTGGTGGTGCACCTTGGGAGGAGCCGGATCTGTGTTCCAGAGCTTCCTGCTTCCCACCGCGCACATGCAGAGCTTCCCTCCAGAACTGCAGTTCAGGCAGCCTGTGGGCGGGCCCACTGCCTCTCCCCATGGCCCTCTGCATCACGAGCTTGTAGCTATCATGTCCGAGAGGTGTTCAACGCCGAGGCCACCCGAATGGCCAGCATGTGACTTCCAGGGAGAGCTTCGGCTGCATGAGGCAGAGGGGTCAGGGGATAATCGGGGACCAGCTCTACAGGGAGTGATGGTACCTGGTGCCTGGTGCCATGGCCATGCCAGCAGACTTACCTTGGAAGGCACAGACATCAGTGACCATGACCATGAGGTGGTGGGTTCCTGGGGCTGTTCTGTAGACTGAAAGGCATCCCATCTCCAAGTGGCAGCAATCCATGGCACCAGAGAGACAAAGCGAGAGCTAGCAGCCACTCGGGGTTTAATCTACCCATTTGGCAACATTTTCTCCTGCAAAAGCAAAAAAGACCATAGTAGGTGTGTGGCAGAGGCGCTGACACCTAGAGAAACTGCCCCTGTGAAGGCTCTGGGGTACCCTGAGACTCTGCCCATCTGGAGCGGGAGCCCCACTTTTGCAGATGCCTGTGGTTTGCCTAATTACATTTTCACAGACCGCAGGAAGCCATTGCGCGCTTCAGTGGCACCATGCGAGCAGCCTAATGAGCTTTCTGAACCCTGTGTTATGAAATTGGGTGGGTTATTGTCACGAAGCAGCTGCCTTGTGACGACGGCAGGTTGGGAATGTGGGGTTCATGCATCTTCCTAATAATTCCTCATAATTATAAAAGAACTACATGGCTTCAATTACACGCAACAAGTATTTTCTCTGTGCTCATTTCAAATCACCCGAGTTCCTGGGGCGTTCCTGTGGTTGGCGTTCCTTGGAGCACCCTTGAGGGACTGAAATGTGGCAAGCGCCGTTACCTCATCCCTCAGCTCAAGAACTTCAGGCTTTTGTCTAATGAAAACAAAGGCCTGGAGATGAATTGATCGATGCCGATTTCCCCTCTGGTGGCTGTGGTGGCTACTCTACGCTTGTCTGTTTATCCTGTCCATGGTGCTTTATTCTAACCCTAGTCTCTGCCCAATGCTTTGCAAAGCATGCTGAATGTAAGTACTCTGCTGCTCAGTCACTGCGGGGTGAGCATCCGACAGCCTCCTACGGGGAACTGTTCCTGCCTTTCCAGCGAGGTTCTTTCTCTGGCTCCTGGCTCGGCAGTCCTGCTGTTGCTGATTGATTTCTCTGCAATCCCTGGAGCACAGTCGTGGCGTCACGGTCCCTGCTCCTCACCGGACACCCCCGTCATCGAGTGAGCCTCTGTCACCCGGAGCCACCTGCCTTGCCCACAGCAAGTGGGCTCAGCCTCGCTGGGTGTCAGGAGCGCTCACCTGGAGCAGCTGGAGCACAGAAAGCATTTCCTGTTATGCTGCTGTGGTCCTTGGGGGTGGGCGACATCTGACAGTCCTGTGCCCTCCAAGGAAATCCTGAACCTCCAAGTTTTCCCCACCCTAAAAGAGAACATAGGGCACATGCAAGAGCATAGCAAAATTAATTTATTATACATGTTCGCTGCACAGAACTTAGAACACGCAGGAAAATAGACACATACACAAGACAATTGCAAAGGCACCACCCGGAGATGACGCCAGGTCTTCATTTCAGAATCTGTGCTTATGCATAATTGATGAAAAGCTGTTACTTTACACCATTGTTTCATTGGCCGATTTTTAAAATTAATAACATTAGTTTCTTATGAAATGAAACTCCACCAGAAGACTGCTATAGTACGTGTATGACTTTATCATTCTGTAGTTAAAACTTAAAGCTTCTTTAAGATAATCATCATGAATGACAGGCACTGTATAAAGATTTCCAGGGATACTTGTATGCATGTAGTTACACCCTCAAGATGAATTTCCAAACCCAAAATTTGCCACATCCAAAAGTAAGTTTTAAAGTGAGGTCTCTTTTCTTCAAGTGGTTCTAGCCATGCTGCTTCCCACTGTGTGGTAGTCCACTTTTTGTTGCTATAATTAAATACCACAGACTAAGTAACCTACAAAGAATAAAGGTCTGTGCTTCTCAGGGCTCTGGAGGCAGGCGGGCCGGTGATGGAGGGGCATATCTGGTGAGGCCTTCTTGCTGGTGGAGACCTTGCAGAGAGGGAGTTATGCAAGAGAAAAGGACCAAAGCTGACTTTGATAGCAGACACACTGAAGACAGGCCGTTTGCCCAGTCAGCGAGCCCCTGCCCTGCACGAGGGAAGGATTGATCCCCAGAGGAGGATGCGCCCACCTGGTCTCCACGCTCGAGACCTTACAACAGGGGTACGATTTCAAGATGAGGGTTGGGGAGACAGCAACAGCATAGCACATGGCTAGACTGCTCTGCTTCTGGGTCTCTCAGTCCTCCATGGAGCTGGGCTTAGGGACACATGTTCCTGGTGGTCACTGAGCTGCAGCTCAGAGGTCAGCCCTGAGCTCTCGCCCTGACCACTGCTCAGGAATGCCACCCAGTTCCCAGGAACAGTCACTCCGTCCTGTTGAAGATTCAGCTGGGGGGCTGGGGAGAAAGCTCCTTGGCACAAGTGCCTGCCTGGCAAGTACAAGGTCGTGAGTTTGAACCCCGGTCCCACCAAAAAAAAAAAAAGAATTCAGCTGGGGTTTGTCTTAACATCATCCACGCACAGATTCATGAAGGCAGGGGCTGATACTCCAGATCCCTAAATCCACCCAGGCACAGCCATGTGGGGAAGGAATGGGCTGGCCAGGAGGCAGAAGGTGAAGAGAGAGAATGTGACAGAGACCATTCTTGGAATTATCAGGGAAGATTGCCAAGTCAGAGTAGATACGTAGAGTTAACTCAGGGTCTGGATAGCTTCAAGCATTCTGGGGCCCTCAAGCCCCCTAGCTGTCCAGGATGGCTTTGTGTTGGCTGCTGGGGGAAGGGGCAGGGAGCGATTGCTTTGGTGGAGAAGATCTTGCACAGGAGCTGCTTGGGCCTTGCACTGGCCTGCTTATCAAAGCAGGACTCGAAGGGCAGGGTGGCTGCTGCCTCTAGGAGTGAGGAACCCTGGAGTTAGAAGCGGCTAGTTAGACAGAAATTATAGGCAGTCAGATGGGGATGGGCTGTTGAGAGAGTCGGTGCAAAAGACGGGAGCTCCCCAAACTGTCGCAGTGGTGTGACGTTGCGGGCCAGGCCTCAAGATGGAGATGTGGTGGCCAGACCCACATGCCTCCTGAGCAGCGAGACCAACTTACATGGCGCTGTGATTGGCTAAGTCCAGAGAGGCATCCGTGGCCCAGCCGGGCGGCCAGAGCATGCAGGGTCATCCTCGCCCCAGTGTCCGGGCTCCTTCCCTATACCCACACTGTGGGGTTCACTTGCATGACCCTGTAGGTCAACTGTAGGGTGACCCACACTGCGACTTCGCTGAATAAATGACCCTGACCAGAGGCCTCGGCAGCACCCACTTGCAGGAACTCTCCTGCTTTTCAGGATCTCTCTCTCTCGTACACATTTCCTGCTCTGATCCTCCACGCTCCTTGGACCTCATTCTTCAGTTGCAGGGAACACAGATTCAGCGTATCTGACACCAAGCAGCTGGGGCGGCCTTTCTCCTCTATCAGTGCGAGAGGCAGCCTGTCCAGCACCCATAGCATCCGTGCATGCCCCAAATGCCGGTGCGTCGAGAGCACAGGACCACGAGGCCTCTGCACCACTGCCCCTTTTGGTGACACCCTCTCACACTGATGCCAGCTCCTTATTCCCAGAATTCTCGCCTTCCAGGAATATCCTCCTGATGTCTCCTGGCACAGCAAAGTCCCTGAGCCTCCCTTCAGCTCACGCAGCCACAGCCAGGACTGCGGCTTTGCAGGAGCCCACCCACCCCCTGCCAGCAAGGAAAAGAAAAGAAACCCAGATCAGTGCACGCTTGCTTCCTCACCAAACTCTCCTTAAGGAGTGCTCCTGGGACAGGCAGTGACATTCTTGGCAGGATAACGTTCATGAGTTAGCCATGGATTTCAAAATATCCCTGCATCCATATTGCTTCATTAGTATGGAATCAAAAATTACTTCTAATTATGGAGTACATGTTTTGAAAAAGAAGGAGAAAACGAGTTTCTATCACAATCCTTGTTGCTTCTCTTTTGCAAGAAAAATCTAAAATTCGCCCCAAAATAAATAGGACTATGAGCTTTTGACAGTTCGCCTTGTGATTGCATTACTAAATATTATTATTTCTATTCATAGTTTACATCGCTTCTGATAGAACTGTCATTACAGGAAACAAAAACACAACAAAAAAACCTTTGAAATCCCCTTTGGCAAATTCTCTGAATAGGTAGCATTTGCTATCTCATCGCAGTTCTTTTCTAAAAGGTCAGCTAATTTTACCTTTTAAAATCACTGATATTTAAATCCGCTGTATCTTTAATGTTCACTTACTTGGCAAGCATTGTCAAGTCCTTTCTTGTGCACGTCAATAAAAATGCTCTTCTCTGTTCACCAGATTCTCTGCTCTGTGGGAAATTTCTCCCAGGAGAGGGGGCACCTTCCCCTTCGGGCAGCCCCTCTTGCGTCCCCTGCCACCCCCGCTGGTCTGAGCCCAGGCGGAGCCAGGGGGGCATCTGGTGTACCAGCCCAGAGTTGGCTACTCCAGTGTCTGCTTGCCTAGGCAACTGGCCTCACTGGCCGCTGAAGCTGAGCCCCATGGCAGCCCTCTGCATGGGCCTCTGCTGCTTGCCGAGTGCTGGCCCATCCTGGCCCCCGAGGTAGGCACAGTTTTCCTACACACTATGGCTGTTCTGTTCCAGTCCTGCAGACGAGCGCTGGGTGGAAGCCACCTCCCTCCCGCCTGCTGCATACTAATCAAGGCCCTGGAAGAGCTACAGATCCACTTTAAGCAGACTCCAAAGCTGGCCTGGGCGTGGCAAAGTCCCTGCCAGTGACTGGCTTCTCGCCTCCCTCTATACACTGGTGGCAAGTTCTGCAGCCGTGGCCCTGAAGGCTTTCCCACTCTCTGCCCCTCCCAGGGCTGCTGCATGCTGAGACCACCAGGCCCAAACTCCCTTCCTCATCCCTTGAGGCCCCACGGCTACAGGTTCCTGAGCATCTCAGCTGCACAGGCTCGCTCTAAAAACTTTTCTCAAATGTTCGAGGTTAATCTCTGGTCAGCACCCTAATGCCGTTTCCCTTTGCTTTAGCCTGGACCCAAAACATTAAAGATGCTGCAGGGACATTGAGACTGTCTTTTAGAAATGAGGGGGAGAATAGAACACTTGGCAGGAGGGAAAGGTCTTTGCAGAGCCAGTTCAGACAGGAGCTTCAAGGGGGTTCTAATAGGTAAAGCAAGCTGGGTTCAAGTTAGCAGCAAATGTTACCAAATGGCCCAGACATGCTGTTAGTCTGCTTCTGAAAAAAACTACAGAGGGCTTTCAGCAGGATGCCCCCTCTGAGAAAAGTTGGGCCAAGAGGAGAAAAAGTGAGAGAGAGCACAATGCTATCCGTCCACTGGGCCTGCCTCCTCTGCAGTCACATGGTGGGACCTGTGCACCTCAGTCCTGTGGAGTTGGCTGCTGGTCCCACAGTGGAAAATGCTCTGCCAGGGGCTTGGTAGCACCCGGCCATGGCCTCCCTCAGAGGCCTACAGGCATGGTCTCCAGATCTGCACAAGACTGTCCTCCATCTCCTGAGGAATCGATGCATACAAGTATACTCAGGAGTGAGCCAGACTGGAAGGGCTTGCGTACCACCCTGGCAGCGGGGCTTACCATGCCATTTATAATGCTGTCCTGCGGGCAGAAACGGGTGCAGGAGGAAGCGCACTTCTCTCGAGCTTGCCTGTTCTTTCGGTCTTGAGAAGCGGAGTAGCTTCTGCTGTTTGGGTGCAGGGGACCAAAAGCAGGGAGCCTTGCCTTGGAGGTATCCTGCTTCAGCAGTGACCCCCACAAGGTCTGTCCATGTCCTCAGCTGGGTGAGGACACTGTCCCCTCTGCTACCTGCTATACTGCCCAACCCTTTCCTAAGGGTGATGCTGTCCTTTTCCATTTTCTGTGGACTCTGGTGAGGCGCTGCACTGCCGAGAGAGGCTGCAGTGTGTGTTCAGAGGTTGCCCAAGGACTTGCAGTGTAGACAAGGCTTCAAATAATGAAAGGGCCCTAAAGCCCTGCAGCTGTGCTGGCTCCCATCACAGGCACCCATGCTGAAGTTTTTTTTGTTTTGCTTTTCCTCTATATGATTTTAACAAGAAATGTGTTGGATAATAGTGGCTTTGGGGGACTTTTTCAAGTTTTTCTAACTTGACAAGTGACGAATATAGAAATAGATGCAATGTTTGTCAGATGAAAGGCAGGGATGCGTGTTTGTCAGATGAAAGGCAGGGCTCTAAGGAAATTTGGTTTTCCCTAGACAATGCAGTGCTGCACACCCCTCTATACCCACCAGGTGAGGACTAAGCCACCCCACTCTGTCCACATCTCCAATGCAGCGTGCTCCCTGGGTGGGGCTTCTCAGGGTGCCGGCTGAGGAAGTTGGCTAACAGGCGCGTGCCAAAGACTCCTGGCCACACAGCATACAGGCTTGCTTGGCCAGGACTGGGGAGACCCCAACAGGCAGCGGTACTTGCCGTTGCATTCCCCACGGGATGAGCGTGGCATGTGCTCCCTCCGGGCTGGAACACTCACGCCCCTAGGGACTTCCCGGCCGTACCCCCTCAGCTCCGCCTCATGTTTCCAGATCCCATCTATATTGGGGGTGATGCAGACCAAAGAGAGAAAGGAGCATGCTGAGGTGTTGGTGGTGTCTGGCACCCTAACTTTCCATCTGTGGGGGCTGCCTGTAGGGTCGGCTCACTGGGAAGGTTGCTGTTAAAGCCAGGATAGAACATCATCACCTCACATGCAAAGAAGCGCTTGTCACTCAGCCCACCTTGGTGCAGTTCAGGAAGGACCCCAGGGGGATGAGGAAAGCCGTATCTTCCTGCCTCTACTACAGGAAGGCTGCAACGGAGCAGTGCCACCTTGCCCAATCTTCCACAGTTTCAATGGCAGCCAAACTGCATGCAAAAGTCAGTGAATCTGAGGATGGATGGCAGATAATTGAGAGCTTCTCCTGGGTGTCCTTGCAGCAGAGTGACAGCAAATGCTACCTCTTGTCCACAGAGGGTGATAGCGCTGGGCTCGGGGACAGCACTCTAGGTGGGCCATAAGCATGGCTGGGTGTCAGAGGCTTCAGCACCCTTCTCAGGAAGCCCTGGTGGTAGACATGGCCATCTTCCAAAGCCTCTGGCCAGAGGGGAAAGTGAGGCTCAGAGAGAGGAACTGATTTTCCATGAGCTACTCAGGCAGCAGGTGGCCAAGCTAACGTCCAGAGCCCAGCGTCTCTGGCCTGGAGCCCAGGGCCCTGTCCTGGATCCTGAGGGCCATGGGCCCTTTCCCGTGCTCCTCTTGGGCGTTCACAGTGCCACTCCCACCTGATGCAAACCCTTGGAGCTGGAGTCTGAGATCTTCTTTTTAGTGAGCAGGGCTTTGCTGGCTTTGTATTCGGGGGTGTTACATCACACCTCTCAAACCTCAGGAGGACAAGGTTCCAGAGCAGTGAAGCCACCCCCAGCCAGCTTCCCTGCCCTCTGGGCTGCGGTAACTCAAATCCATGGGCAGCTTCAACGTCTCCCGGAGTCAGGCTTTAAGTCTCTCCAGGCTAGCTCACTGGTGAAACGTCTTTCCTTTTAACCCAACTCCTGCCCACGCCCCAGGAACCTTCTCAGGCAGTGCTGTTGCGTATACTCGCTCTGGCACCAGCAGATGATCCTGCAACCCCTTGCTTGCTCATTTATCTCCTCTCAGCCCCAGAGCCTCAGCAGCAGAGGCGACCGCAAGATACTTTGTGCATGACTGCTGGGAGCAACTCCACATGGGCGGCTGGTGCTGTGGTTTCCCACCTGAAGAAACTGAGGATGTGTTTGCAGTTTAACCTCGGCCCCAGAAGAAGAGGAATGAGGAGGGGCACATTTCCCGGGAACCTCAGCTGGAGGAGCCCGGCAGACACCGTCAAGAGAGGGCTTCAGGGGTGTTGCAGTTTGGGGTTTTTTGCAAGGGGAACAATATAATACAGGATATATTTTATAATACTAGTTTATAAGGAATCACCCAAGAATCATATACAAATGTGTAAGAAATCTATTCATAATAAAAAAAAAGAAAATACAGCTGAGGGCCTGGATCTTATTTCACAGATCTGTGCGGGAGACGCCCAAAGGTCAGCGGTGGAAGCTCCAAAGCCTACGCCAGTGGGATGAGGCATCTGTGCCCGCAGGCTGAGGGATCTGCACTGGAGCCAGGAAGCAGTGCTCAAGGTGAGCACCAGAGCTCTCCCCTCCTCAGCAGCAGTGAGGTCCCGAGCTCCTCCAGGGACGAGGAAAGCCGAGGTCCCATCAGGAAAGCCAGTGCAACAAGCTTCTCCATGAGGACGAGCGGGGCACCATCTTCCCCTGTGGAGCCAGGAAGCGATGCTCAAGATGAGGACCAGAGCTCCTCCTAAGTTCATCGGGAAAGCCAGCATGACAAGGTCCCCGCAGAGCAGCCCAAGAGAACCGGCAGCTTCCCACAGCCCCACAGCTTCTCCAAACAGCACCCCCAGCAGTGTTCCGGCAGCTTCTCCTGCTCTGCCTTTACGCTGCTGGCAACAGCCCTCGGGTGGGCCTCCCACACCCACCCGGCCCCACGCTAGTTTAATTCAGTTGGTTGTAAAAAGTTGACCACCAGGCAGAAATCCACTATACAGGGTGTTGCATTTGGCCAGGTCGCTGCCCATCCATGCAGACGGCCTGTGTGCTCTGGTCGCGTGTGCCTGTCCCCGCCAGTCTCCTGGTCTGTCTGTCCTGCCCTCCTGCCCGCACAAGTCCTTACAGGGCAGCAGAAATCTTGGGCAGGACACAGAAACCCGCTCTAGTCCTGCTCTGTGACTGATCTACTTACACTGATGTTTCAAGTCAGCGCAGGACTACAGGCAAGACAGAAAGCTGCTAAAAGTGGACTTGCAGGGGAGCCGTAACCCCAGAGTGACCTGTGGGCTTCCTGGGCCCCGCCCACCGGTCTGGACCTCCGAAAGCCCTCTTGGGGTTGCGGTTCTTTCTGGTTCTCTCTCAGTCTAGAAACCGCGCAGGACCTTCCAGAGGAGGAGTGCTTTCCTGTTGGGGTGAAAGGCAGCATCCTGCTTTGCAATTCTGTTTCACCCATTTTCTAAATGGCTGCCCCTCCCCACCTTCTTTTGTAATCCTTGGAAGCATTCTTGCTCACCCTCCTGCCGTTTGTTTTCCCTTGTTTAGTAATTGTACACCTTTGTTTCATTCCTCTTCTCTTTTTTCTTTTTACGTTTTTATTGACACGTGTTCAAAGGACACAAAAGCGATTCCCCCGGGGTGCTGCGCGCCCAGCCACCTGCGCTGGGTCTCCCTCCCTCCCTCCCTCCCTCCGCCGGCCTCCTTCCCTTTGCAGAAGGCCCGCGGCTCTGCGGCCTGTCGCCTGGCCTTCCTTCTGGTCTTTAATTTACACTGCGGGGTTCTCCTACAAGCACAGCCGTGGGATAAGCGAGCTGCGAGTCTGGCTTAGCTCGCTCCGGCGGCAGTGTGGGCTCGGCCTGCATCGCTTCTCCTTCCGCGCACTAGGCTGCATGGAGATGCTTTCTCACTCGCCGCATCACCCCCCTTCAGAAGCGCCACGCCTCCAGGACCCCAGGCGCCCCCCCATCCAGCCGCTTCCTGCCCCATCGCGTCGCTCAGGGCCCCTACACACGATGGCTCTGCTGGGTATTCAGACTGCACGTCCCACCTCACACTCGGGATGCGGCTGAGACTGACCTGACAGGATGCCCCGAGTGGGGTGCTCACGCGGTCCTAGGCCTAGCCCCACTAGGCTGCCACCATGGAGAGGACTACTCCTCAGGGAAGCGTCCCAACGCTCCCTCCCCGTGTTCCTGAGATCCGTCATCCTGGCGCCCACTGCCCTGTCCAACTCTGTTGCTGACACCAGCTCTGTCACTGACCTCACCAGCTTCTCTGTGGCTGCTCCTTGGACATCATGGGACTAATTGGCTGCCATCTTGAGGGCAAGTGAAGCCCGGACGACGTCCAGGTTTCAGGGACAAATGCTGGCTCCACCTTCCAGAGAGAGCCCCAGGCCCACCTGGGGTAGAGAGTCACCCTCCCTAAATATTCAGAGCTTCTCAAACATGCGCAGCCCAGCACTGCTACCCCGGAAGCACTGGGCAAGGCAACAGCATGCAGTGGCGAGAGACTGTGCCAAGCCCCGATCCTCCCTGAGCCCTGGGGGCTGGCCACCCCGTGTGGCCCCGCAGGTTTTGGTGGGCCGGGTTCCTAGGTCCTAGCCTGCCCCTGTGAGTTCTCCAGGCTCTGGTGTGCTTTCTGATGCATACGGCTTTTTCTATAATTCTGTCCTTTTGTTTAAAAGCCAGGGGTGGTGTGCAGGTCCTGTTCATCTTCTCCCAGAAGACTCCACAGGGTCCAAGTGCTATTCTCCGCCTATCCTCTGGGGCGCTGCCATTTCCATTTTTCACACGGTGGCTTCTCTGTGATCTGGGGCAGCTTGGCCACATTTGTCATTTGGAATTGGCGACAACTTTACACTTGGAGGTACTTACGATAATAGATCTCCTAAAATAATAGCTCCTGAGCTGAGGCAGAGGATCAGAGGCCCCGGGGGTGGGGTGGGGTCCAGAGCTCATCGCTGTACACAGCCCCCAGTCCCTAAATGCACCTGGCACAACTGGAGACGCTGGGGACAGCAGTGCCTGGGCAGCACACCCCTGGTTTCTCTTACTTTATTCCCCAGGGGAAGCATGGATGCAGGAGCCACAAGGCTCTGCATTCTGTCACAGAGGGGAAGCAGCTGTCTAGACTATAATCACTGTGTACTATAATTACTAGGATTATTTAAAGGTCCTGAAGCACCCAATTGTAAGGAGCAAAGGGACTGCAACACGGCAACTATCCTACTATAACTCCATCCCCCTCCCACGACCCCCCCATGGTATGATGGCTCTCCAGCCTTTGGGGGTGCTGGTAAAAGAGGCTGCCAGAAGCTCAGAGGAGCCTGGCCCCCCATCCTGTGGGACCCACAGGCAGCACTTCTTCAAGGAGGTCTCTTATAGTAAGCTCTCGAGTTACTTGTTCAAAGGTCAGTTAGAGGGTGGAGCTGTCTGTGCGTGGCGGCTGTGTGGCGTGCGGGCACAGAAGCTGTAAGTGTTCGACTACATCACTGCAACTGTCAGCAGAGCCTGTCGAATTTCCCTTTTCTGTATTCTATAACACATGATTCCTATTTCTGTCTACGTCCTCCAAAGCACAATGCTTGGAAAACAACCGTAAGAGCCCGGCACCAGCCGCTGTCGATATGGCAATTTTTAAGTAACTGAGTTTTCAAATCCTTCAACTTATTCATCTTTAATCACGGTGACCGGCACGGCCACACCTCCCAATCCGTAGCTGGGTTTCCGGTCTCAGGAATCCACAGCCAGTGGTGCTGCTCTATATGCCATCCGGAAGCCTTTGACTACACCATTCAGAGAAGAGAGATGGACTCCCGCACCATGAACGGTGTGCCTCTGTCCTGGTCGCACGCTGCAGGACCTCTGCCCTTTGCCTCTGCTGTCCCCGGGCTGGAGTGCGGGTCACCCTCCCTTCACATAACAGGGGCAGCAAAGCACAAGAAAAGCCACACTGATGAGTCAGATATGCTGAAGAGAAGCCCGCATGCTTCCTAGAAGTAAATCTGTGAAGAGAGCGAGACCTCACCCCACTTCCACAGTACGCTGTCATAATTGCTCTATACGATTACCAGCTGTCGTGAGCCTGCTGCCGGGTCTCACTAATCAATTAGACTTTTTCACCAGGCAGGTGAGTGTGAAGCACAATCCAAGCTCGCCCGTCCCAGGAGGCTGCCCACAAGCTTCCTTTCCACACATAGTGACTTCCCCTTTTCTAGTGCATTTTCCTTTCCTATCGACTTTTAGGTGGAGAACAACAGATACTCTGGTTCCTAATCCTTGCTTGGTTTTTATGGGGATTTGTTCCTTTGCTTTTCAAATTGTGACTCTTGATAATAGGATTTTTTTTTTTTCTTTTCACACAGCAAGATTTATAAATCTTCGCCTTGGTGCTCTGCTTTTTATGTCTTACTCAATAAATGCCATATGACATAAACCTCACAATACCTGCGCCTTCCCCAGCTTCCTGCAGTGACCACCTTCCTCCCCAAGCAGAACCTGGCTTCCATCCTGGCCCTCCGCTCTGGCCTCCCTCCGCACACCCAGGGCTCCTTCCCATCTGAGGTGGTTCAGTGCAGCCCTGGTTGGTCTCTGCTTGAGCAGGCGCCAGGCCAGGTGCGCTTGCCTTGATCTCAGCCCAGAGGTTCCTTCGAGGGCTGGCTAGATATTTATTTATTTTAGTTGTACTGGGAGTGGAACCCAGGGCCTTCGCATCGAGCTGCAGCCCACCCAGCCCACCCTGCTCTTTTCCCTCTGAGATAGGACCTCACTAAGTTGCAGCCCAGCCTCCCAGAGTGCCGGGATGGCAGGCACGGCGGCGGTGCTCCTCCACACCGAACTTCATAGACCTTCACAGTGGGACCCGGTCCTTCCCAGTGCCAAGCTGATCTCATGCAGAGAACTCAGGTTGCGACTGAGTCGGGTGACACTGGTGGCTGCAGGTGGGACACAGGGACACGGTCAGGCCATCCATAGTGGCCACAGGTAGCTTCTGGACACTGTGCCTTGGCAGAGGCTGGGGCAGGCCCCTCGGCTCCGCTCCCTTTGCTCCCATGCCTCGCTTCATTTAACATGTAGGGAATTATTTATCGGCATTGTTCCTATTGTTACTTGATAAAGACATCACATCTTTTAAGAAACGGTTGGAAACTCAGACAACAAAACAATAAAGCAAGCAGAAAAATAACAGAAGTGAAATAGAAGCAATTAGACTTGAATCTGACGTCACTTTTTCTAACTAATGCAATATATTAGTGTAAAGGGGAGAGAAATGGATTTTCATTTGCCTTAATATTTATGATCATTCTGAAAAATCACATCTAGTGAGGTCTGGTGTAAGCCTGGATGCAAGAACTTCTTTTACTTGGACTGCACTATACTGACCCATTTCAGCCCCCCAAATAACACCTTTGAGAAAATAATAAAATCTTAGAGGCACCATTATTCTTCATTTAAGCGTCTTTGCTTCCAAATAGTGAGTGCACTGTCTGCTGCTGTTTCAAAACATCCTCTGATTTCGGTGTCACCAAGGAGTATCCTTTTGGGTATTAAACTTCAGAAATTCCTGCAGTAGACTGGAGTGGCATGTCATACCGCTGCCCTTTAAACATGCTCTGTTCTTCAGAATGGCACCATGGAATCTGGTTTCCACTTATTTGGACCTGCGTTGTGAAATGGGGTGTGCAGCTTACTACTCTGAACTATTGCCTTCTTCTTCTTAAAAAAACTGTCCTATTTCCTAATTCAAACTCGCAAATTCTATTAGAAGTAGCAGCATTAAAATGAGCTCATAGCCTGGGCTAACAGGAGCATTGCAGCTGGCAGCCGGGACCCCCATCCTCAGGCCTGGGAAGGGCGAGGGCCATAGATAGCACCAAGGCTGCACCCGACACCAGAGACCTCATGAAGCCCCCAGCCAGGTCCCCCACCACCACCAGGGCCCTGAGTTGGCTGAGAAGCCTCCCCACTGCTGCTGCAGGCTTTGGTCCAGGAGAAGACGCTGTGGTTTGGGGCTTGGCAAGGAGAACAGCACAATGCAGGATGCGGTTTTATACGATGGCTTCCTAATGAATCACTCAGAAAATGACATACAAGAGTTCAGGAAATCAGTCCGCACACTAGAGACCAAAGAATGCGGTGGAGGGCCTGGATCCCACTGCAACATCCTGCGTGAGTCCGGCCGAAGACCTAGAGCACATAACAGTGCGTCCCACAAGTCCAGCTGGAGGCCTAGAGTCCACAGCAAGGTCTCACACAAGTCAGCTTCGTGGATCTTCACTGGAAAGGCCCAAGGATAAGTGGCGGAAGCTAGGACGTCTACGCCACCAGGATGAGGGATCTATGCTAGCAGGCTGAGGGCTCGCCCTGGAGCCAGAAAGCAATGCACAAGTTAAGAATGAGAGCTCCCTCGACATGTACCACAGCCACCCTCAGGGACAGAGAGGTCCGAGCCTCTCCCTTTGTACTCCTGCTGCTTTTGCTCTTTTCCACTGCTATGAACTGTGGCCCTCTTCCGTGTGCCACTCTGCCTTAAAGCCAGCCACATATGGACTGAAGCCTCCATAAAGTGTGAGCCAAATAATGCTTTCCTTCTTTAATTCTGGGTGTCAAGTATTTTGTCTCAGCAATAAGAGAAAAATAACCAAGACTGGCCCCCCATGCCCTGCCATCGCCCCTAAACCAGGCCAAGGCCAGCTCGTCCAGAGCCAAGCTTTCAAGCACACTACTTGGGTCTTCCTTGTCCTGCTGCATCTGACCTCGAAAGCCCAGCCACAGCCAGAGCCAGGTGTGTCGGCTTGGGTGTCTTGCCCTGTGGTGCTCAGCAGCTGGGTTAGCCCAGAAAGCTGCCACTAGCCACATGTGGCCTTTTGAATTTAAGTCCATCAAACTTAAATGAGGGGTTGGGGAAATAGCTCTGTGGCACAAGTGCCTGCCTGGCAAGTGCAAGGTTATGAGTTCGAACCCTGGTCCCACACACACATACACACACCCTAAATGAAATTCCAAGCCCCGTTCCTCTCTCTCATCACTATCTGGCCAGTGGTTGTGTGAGGTATGCGGTGGCCCTACAAGGCAGCACAGAATGCAAAGGTCTTCCCTGCTACAGAGCTCCCAGAGACAGCATGGCCCTAGGAGGAGGCCCGTGTCCACATGATGACTGCTAGGCCAGAGCCTCCCGGGTCAGAGCGAAGACAGTCCTGTCTGCTGGCTCTGCCAGTCGCCTGTTGTAGACCGAGGTCAGCTGTGGTGCACGAGGGACAACAGGTGGCCGCCCGCGCCCCGTGGGTCTGGATGATGGCCCTTGTCTCCCTGCTTTGACCTTTCCGAG
This sequence comes from Myocastor coypus, assembly GCA_004027025.1. Taxonomy (NCBI): domain Eukaryota; kingdom Metazoa; phylum Chordata; class Mammalia; order Rodentia; family Myocastoridae; genus Myocastor; species Myocastor coypus. The sequence goes on along the minus strand of PVJA010009283.1, from coordinate 33,162 downwards.
AGCAGCTTTGCATCATCTCCTTTCCCCACACAAGAGCAATCACCTGAAATTTAGTATTGCCTTCCTCGTAGGGAGCTTTTGAAAACACATTTTGCTGTTGTACCACATAGCTTTCTCTTGTCAAGGCCGACTGAGAAAAAGGTCTCTCGGGCTTGAGGGCCACAAGACGACGGGGTTCTCCTAGGCACTTGGTGGATGTTTAGGATTGAAAGAATGTGAATATGATAACTTTTTTTTCCCCTCTCTCTTTTTGTAGTACCAGGCATTGAACTCAGGACCTTGTGCTTGCCAGGCAGGCATTTATGCAGCTGAGCTATCTCCCAGCCCTGAATATTATAACTAATCTCATTTTCCATGTTTTCGGTTACTGTGAGGAGTCTCAGAAAAATAACACGAGCAGTAGTTAGACTGAGTTTTCCGGATTCACGGCACTCGCTGCTCTCTTGATTGTATCTCCAGTCAGAGCTTTCTGCAAGCCACCAAAATATTTTTGGGTACAAATTAGACTTTGAATAAGTTATTTTACTAATAATAGGAAATATATTTGTAGAGCCTCAGAATCTTGAAGTACATGATGAAAATACGTCACCTAAAACCCACACTTTGAAACACACCCATCCATCTGTGAGGAAGATCTCACTGCTGACACACATTCTCAGCAGTCTTGGCACTCTGCGTGGAAATTTGGTGTTCAGATAGTTTTGAAGTACCCTAAAGGACTCCCAGACATAAATATGCCTGAAGGTCTAAACTCAAATGTTCAAAAGAATGGCAGATGAAAACCTATCACTTTGTTGTTAAGCACGAGGTTTTATTTGTCCCTGTTGCTTTCATTGTTTAAAAAAAATAGAGAGTTTCTAAAACTGTCACATTATCTGAGTTTTCATTCTCAGAAATAGATTAGTAAAACCACTCCTCGAAACATTTTCATCCTTCCTAAAAGGATTTTTAGTATTGTTGTTGTCAAAATGTAATTTGTTAAAGAGTGTTCTCAAATTTAAAATTTTTCAAGAAAACAATAAGGCAATAGGACAGGGGAGTTTTTTTGTTGTTTTTTGGCTGGCTCAGCCTACCCTGGGGTGGGACTGGCACAGCATGTGATGCCAGGGATTGAACTGTAGTCCCTGTAGTTGCCTAAGCTTTCCTAAGCAGGAGCTTTAGACCACTGAACCATCTTGCCAGCCCAGACAGATGGTTTTAAAAGGAGAGGCTTTGTTGTTGTTTGGTTGGTTGGTTTGGCTCCTGCTCCAGCGCAGCCAGCTGGCTTCAAGGCAGGTCAGCATGGTAAAAGGCTGTGCGGAGGAAGGGAAGCTGGTGGGGAGGCGGAGCAGGGTGAAGGAAGGAGAGAAACCCTTGCAGGCTTTGCCACCAGTGACCCCACACTCCCAGCCAAACCCTATTTCCTAACAGGGCACCAACTGCAAGCTCCTAAATGCCATCACCTCTCCAAAGCACCGCCTAGGTGCCCAGGAGGCTCTCAGGGACATCTAGACATAAACCACACACAGCAGCTTTACACTCAGAATTATATGGCCATAGTGTGAGAGTTAGAGGAGAGGAGGAAGCACTCTGGAGTCAAAGCTATGCTAGCGTGGGCCTGGTAGAGGACGTCAAAGCTAAAGAGGGCTGAGTCAGCTTGGCGGGGTGGGGGATAACCACCCCACGATGTCTCCATGTATGGCTGTGGAACCTGTCATGCACGTGTGCTCTGGTGCTTACTGCGTGGCATGCGCTGTTGTCAGGGAGACATGCTGGACGCACACGCTGTGCTGAGATATTTTACACCTGCTTCAAGCATCCGCTTCCTCAAATGTCTGAGGGTCTCGTCCTTGCATCTTGGCAACATGAGGGCATAGCCATACGTAGAGCTATGTCATTTTCATTTGCCAAGCGAAGGATGTAGCAAGGTTCTTTTTTGTCTGGTACTGGGGACTGTATCCAGCCCCTTCACACTGAGCTACATGTAGAACCGATTTTATTTTTTATTCCCATGCAAGGTATTGTTAAGTCACTGTCTCAGTTACTCTTTTCTCGTTCCTGGGACAAATATCTGACACCCAAAATGAAGGAAGGAAAGGTTTATTTAGCTCACAGTTACTGGAGGTTTCAGTCCGTATTCGGCTGGCCCAAGACTGAGTGGCACATGGCAGAGAGCAGCAGTTCGTGGCGGTAGAATAGTAGCTATGGCGACTGAGCCAACAACAGCAACAGAGGAGACAGAGTCTGTCTCTCTGTCTCTCTTACATTACATTCAGGCTCTCTGCCTCAGGATATCTGCCACGCCCACAATCCCAGCAGCACTCACACTCATAATCTCATCACTGGATCACCCATAATCCCAGCAGATCACGAGTTAAGCTCAAATTCTAGAAGTCCCATGATTGCATGAGACTTTGAGGGGCCAACTAGACACAAACCATAGCAGTCATTAAGTTGCCCACATTGGACTGAATTTATAATCCTTTCGCCTCTGGGACCCAGACTACTGCAATTACAGGTATGTAGGGTAGATTCTAAAAATAGTATTAGCAATTGCAGAACATTTGACTGTGTATGTATCTGCTTCCTCTTAGTCCAAAGAGAAGTATATTCTTTTCCTTTTTTTTTTTTTTT
>PVJA010009283.1:0-12239 GCA_004027025.1 Myocastor coypus | reverse complement strand
CAGTGAACACAGGAGGACCTCGCCAGGTGACCGCTGTGGAGTGGACAGACTACGAAGGAATTTGGGCGGAGCTCTTCACCCTCAGTCACAGACTGTGGTGAGCCAAAGATGCTCACAGGACGCTGATGTGGAGGAGGAAGTGCTTCTCTCGTAGACACTGTCCCACCCCCTGGGGCTGTTCAGCAGTGATCTTGCCTCTGCACACAAGTGTCTGTGGCACGCTTTCCTGTGTGACCGCCAGAAGCGTCCACAGGTATGGCCAGGTGCCACCTGAGCCCATGTTGTGGAGAGGACGCGGCAAAATGGAGAAAGCTGAGCATTGATTTCTCAAATTTTCTACAAAATAGGGAAAAAGAAATAGAAAGGGGATGTTGACAATGACCTACTGGGACAAAGGAACCAAAGAAAGTGCGCGACCTGTGGGCTCCTCCCTGAACTCGTAAGTGGAGTCTTCCAGGGCCCTCCTCCCTCCCCTGCTCGCCCTCAGACTGTAATCTGGGAACTGCACTTCCATTCCCAGGAGCTGCGAGAGAACACTGACCAGGAGCCCAAATGCCAGCGCCTTGAGGGTAGAGTGGTGTTAGGCAGCTGGTGTGCTAGCCAGCTATGAAGGGCTGTGACAAGATCCTTGCCATTATCGGCTCACAGTTTCCGAGGTTTCAGCCCACGGAGGGCTGCCCTGGTTCTTCGGGTCTGTGGTGAGTCTACAAATCAGGAGTAGGACCACAAGGTGGAGCCAAGTTACCTGCCTTTCAGGAGTCTGGAAGCAAAAGCCAGGAAGGCTAGGGTCCCGCCAACCCCCGCAAGCCACACCGCGGCCCCACACCCCTCTGGAGCTCCACCTCTTAGGGTTCCAGCCCCTCCTAAACACTGCTCCCCTTAAGAACCCAGGCTAGAGCTCCAAGTGACAGTTTGCTCTTTGGAGTGGCGCGCCCCTTCTTTCCTCCAGCTGAGCTCTCCAGCTGAGCTCGACCCCTTCCCAGAGCCTGCCTGCTGTGCATGTTGTACGCCACCAGTTGTCAGGCCCCGAAAGTGGAAAACTGCTTCGTCATGTTTGTTGTGAGATCAGCGTTCACCACCGAGTCCTTGGGGAGCTGATCTGGGGGTGGTAAGGTCTGGAGGTCCTGATTCGGGCTCTGACTCTCTGGGCTCTGGAGGACCCCACAATCCCAAGGACTTCCTCCTGCATGTCGCAGGACCTATCGTAGACTTTGTACGTTCCTCTCCATCCTTATTTCAAGGTGATGGACAGTGTGCGCTATGCAGGTCTAATGCCAAGAACTGTTGGCTCAGCGGCTCCTCGAGGAGCTCGGTGCCTGCCTGTGTCCCCTGTTCTCTGTGTCCTCGGAGCCCTGCCCTGCACTTCATCACCTTCTGTGTGCAGATGGTTCTGTCTCCTCTGCAGACTCTCCCTCCCCGCTGCTCGCCTTTCTTCTTTCTTCTCAGTCTCTTTTCCCGCTGACACTCCCCTTTGATCCTCTGATGCTGCAGCGATCCTTTGTCCCCGTTCTTATGCTCTGCTTCCGTCTGTGTTATGTGCTTCAATTTCAAATCACTGGGACCAGGAGCGGAATATCACTGACTCCGTCCTAAAGTCACAAGAGCAGAGGGGAGAAGACCCGGAAATCATCTTTCTGCCTGGGTGAAGCCTTCCCCGTGCCACTAGCCAGTGGGCTGTTGCAGATACCAGCTGGGGTGAAGGCTGGACGTGACCCTCTTCATAAGGAAAACTCAGATGCAAATGAAAAGCATAGGCTTTGGAGAGACTGCCTGGAATGATATAGGGAGGTACCCACTGGGAGGAACATCCAGGGTGCCACACTTACTGTTCTGTTATTGTAACCACACTTAGCTCTTCACAGAATAGTAGAACACGTTCCTAGTAGAATGACTTTGGACTGGTGCATTAATTTTGAGTGTGTCTCCAAAAAGTGGGACATATCTTTGGTTCGGGTCATTAACAAGCAGCGAGAGGCAGAGTTAGCTGGAGAGAGTGTGGCTCCTGGGCAGGAGTGCCTCTGGAAAGCTGGGCCCTGCAAGAAGGACTCTCCCATCCTGACCACGCAGGTCTCTGTGTCTAAATCCATCTGCTCCCCTCTTTCATTGTGCTGAGGTGTGTGTCTGTCACTGTAATACATGGCGTAAGCTATGCAGTATGGAGAAGCACACAGATAACCAGACAGGTTTGGCAGAGGCAAGCAGACGGGCAGCCCACCCTGCACGGTAACCCGCACTCGCCCCCAGGACAGCTGGACCTCAGTCCCGGTGGTCCCACACCTTGGCTTTGAACCCTCTCACATGCTTCCCATCTTCCTGATTACATATGCAGCCTGCAGACCCTAGGAGGAAAGATATTCCAGGCTCTTGCTCCCAACTACCAGAAAGTCTTTTCAAACAAAGCAAAAGCCACCTGTTTATCTCTTGTAACCCCAGGGAAGCTGAGAGTTTGACAGACCTGCAGTTTTAGAAAGGCAAATGTGCTTTGCGTAGGACTGAAAGGTGATGGACAGTTTTGCAAATTCGGGATGAATTGCAGGCTGGAGCTGATCGGGAAGCAGAGGTAAAATATGGGGACTTCATTAATTCCTCCTGAGTGGCTCTTTACAACACGGCCTTAGTGTTTCACTTGCTATGGATTCCCCGAATAACAAATACACCCAAATGCTTGTTGTAGTCCCAAATTTGTTTCTAAAGCCAAACAGGAATAGTCCTGAAGAGCTGTAACTCTGTTATCTTTCAATAAAAATGAAGACATTTTTCCTGATGCTTTTGTTGAACGTGACATTTTTTGAAGTAAGCTGATTTTTTTTCTAATTTATAAATTCACAATATATTATAAAAGGCGTGCGTATCTGTAGGATGATACCATTTCTTTATTATGACATTGACATTTCTTTTCATGAACAGAAGCAAGATAATGCCAAAGCTGTACTAGCCTTTCTCTCCCATGAACCCAATGGATTTGTAAAGATAAATGTCATGAACAGACCCTCGTACCCATGCAGCCCACGGGGCAAGGAATTTCATTTTGATCCGACAAGAGGAATTGCTTTGGACTATTTTAAAAATTATCATATAATTTCAAAGGTTCTTGATTTTTAATATTAACGTTTCAGCTGATGTAATATTTCCTTTATTCTCATATTCGTATTCTCTGAGTCACCTTTGTTTTTAGGGCTCTGTCTCCATCAGTAGAGCTAAATCTTCTCCTTCCTATTTTTTCTTCCAGTTTTAGTCATTACCAATTCATGAATTATAAGCCTTTGGGGGACAGTATTTACCAGTCCATAATCTTAGGCAATCATTATTATATTCTGAGACTTTTTTTTTTTTTTTTTTTTAAAGGCAAGTTGTCAGAACTGGAAGTAAGAAAAGTGATATTCGCAGTAGCCCATCTCGGTTCTTCAAGACTTGGAGTGGTTGGTGGTGACTGGATGCCCTCAGAGCAGGACACCTCGGTGGTAACATGGCATGTGCCACTCTTGTTCAGACCCCTGCTTGGTCACATCATCACAGGTCCCCAGGTTGTGCAGAGGGGGAAGTGCCGGAGCATGCCCAGTACTTAGGAGCAGGAAGCTAGGGGCAGGGGACCTCCACACGGCAGAGCAAAACGTGGAGGCACAGCTAGAAGGTCAGCAGAGGCTTGGCTGCTGTCCCAAGCCCAGCAGAGAGGCAGAGGCTGCCACTGGGAGGTCTGTGTGGCTCACCCTTGTTCCTGAGATTGCCCATGAGGAACAAATGACTGACCACACTGCTCTTAGAAGGACCTGTGGGCAGCAGCAAGCCACGGTGTGCTTATAAATGCCCTGTGGAGCTGAGGGAAATGTAGTTAGAGGGCTGTGAAGGTCCTGAGGTAAAGCTCCTGCTACCCCCCTCGCCCCTGCGGTGATGCCTGCAGTGCTTAGTGATGCTAACCTAAATGAAAGTGTCTTTCTACCACAGTGTGTGGCTGTGAAGCCCCCAGAGGCTGCTGGCTGCTTGTGACTTGAGAGATCCTTTGAGAATGTCATGAGGGTCCAGAGGGAAGGCTAATGGACACTTAGGAAAGGACATTTATTAAATGTTTACTGCTAAAATACAATCACTTAAAGATTCTGCGAGTGGGTCTTAAGACAGAAAGTAAGTACAGAAACATCCATTCAGAAGACATCTATGAAAACATGGTGGGAAAAGTGGGAGATTTCTCAGGCCAGTCTCTCTCTCCCTCCCTCTCTCTCCCTCTCTCTCTCTCTCTCTCTCTCTCTCTCTCTCTCTCTCTCTGTCTCTCTCTCTCTGCTTGGCAATAGACCGCTGCAGCCAGAAACACATGGTGTCCCCTCCTCCAGCTCTCGCTCCATCATTCTCTTCCTTGGAGCAGCAGGACCTCAGCATTTCTCTGCTTGCTGCCAGCTACCTGCAGCTGAGGTGCAGATGTGGGGATGCGTGATCACTTACCTACACCTGCTCCTCAGTCATGCAGACACAGCACGCTGGGAAGGCTGGGGTCCTGGCCCACCTTACCCCACTGCCTGTAGTGGTGGCTCTATGCTAGGGTCAGCAGAGAGGACCTCAGGCTGCCCCCTCTGACCTTCCAACTTCTTCCTCCAACCCTCCTGTCTACCAAGCCCTCAATCTACAGAACAAAGCTGTCAGAGTTTGCCCTGATCCTTCCCAGTACCAGAACAAACAGGCCTGAAGGACATGTCTGAGAGAAGAAGCGGACCCAAAGCGAGAGCCCTCTCTCTTCTTTGCAGCAGAGCGTGGGAAAGCTTAACCCTAAGGACACACTCAAGAGGCAGAGAGGAGAGGCCAAGACACTGGCCAAGCCGCCTTGCCCAGGAGCAGAGAAACAGGGCTTCATCAAAATGACTGCCACCCTAGTGTCATTTTATAAATGAAGATGTATGTGCTAAGTCTTAGCACAACAGCAAAAGTAAAATAGAGGAGGGCGGAGCAGAGTCATGATGGGAATTAAAACACTACACTAGCAAATACTTATTATAAAAGGAACCAGTAAAGGAGTAGAGAGGTGTTTGGATGGGGTCTTTCACCCAAGGTCAGTGTTGAGTCTTGGGGCAATTTTAAGGGGGAATTGGAACTTCTGAGAGGTGCTGTTTATTGCATAATGATTGAGTTACTGGGTATGTACAGGACAAGGGACTGATGCATCCCCTAGGATCCAGCCACACTCTCACTTTTGATTGGCCATGTGGTTTCTTCTTTTCCCATGTGCTCCCACCACAGTGATACCAGCTGCTGTAAGGTCTTGCTACAGCCAGACGCTAGTGCCAAGCAAGCCTTGACCCTCCAGTACTATGAGCTAAAATCCTCTTTTCTTTATAAAGTACTCAGCCTCTGGTATTTCCTTACAGTAACAGGAAACAGAGGAATACAAAGAACAGAAGGACACAGGTGTGGGGAGCAACTCAGCCTGAGGTCAGCAAGCTCCTTGGGGCTAAAGCAAAGCCAGTCCCAGGAACGTGCAGTGCCAGAGGCAGACCAGGTAAACAACTCAACCTCTAGCTCAGTTGCCTATCAGAAGATGTCCAGCCCCTCGGTGGTATCCCCTGTTAACTACAGCGCAAATAGCTTTGACAATGTTTTGCTTTCCGTGCTCTCTTCAAAACAACAAGACGTTGCACTTTTTTTTTTTTTTTAACTTAGTTCAGAGGACTCACTGAGATTTGTCTCTCTCGAAGTGAGCTCTGACCCACCGAAGGATCCTACTTTTATTGAGTATTCAAGGACAGGTTAAGGAACCTTGTACTTTTGAGCCCATTATGTGGTTCCCCCCACTTTTACTTTGTGTAAGTAAAGATGGGGGGGCAGCACGGCTGTCCCGGCTTGTCCATTAAAGGGGCCTGTCCCACTGGCCCCAGCTTCCCCTCTCTTACATGTCTTACCTTTTCTTAGTCTGCCACTGCCCTCTCTGAGGATCCTTCCTGCCGACAGGTCACAGCACTCAGGCCTGGAGAAAAGGAAAAGGAAAAACGCTTAACAAGCAGCCACGGACGACATTGGTGAAACATGAAGTGATGTGGTCATGTAACTGCAACAGTAACATCAAGTGTGAAGCTGTTAGACATTGAATTGAAAAGAAGGCTTGTCAGACTCCAGGAAAAAGCCAGGTCAAACTATATGCTGTCTGCAGAGACAGCCTTCCAACTCCAAAGTAGAAACAGGTGAAAGTTAAACAGCAACCACAAGAAACGTAGAGCTGGGCCTCATGCTGCACACCAGTCACCCCCAGATATTCCAGGAGTCCGGGGAGCTTGAGTACGGCCTGGGCAGCATAGTCAGAGCTGACTCAAAGGTACACAAAAAGCAATAATGCCTGAGTGATCACACTGATCATACCTAAAATAGATGTTAACATTTCAGATGTTGCTAGAGCTGAAAAGCAGTATATCTGAGATGTACGCATTAGATGCATGTATGGACTTACAACAGAGCTTCAAAATACATGAACTGAAACTGACATAACTGAAGGGAGGAATTGGCTACTCAATAATAATGCTGGAGATGTTACTATCCCATTTTCAACCACTGGTAGAGCGATGAGGCCGAATGTCAACGAGGAAACAGATCCAAGCAGCGCTGCAGCATGTAGACCCAGACATCTTACACTGCACCCCACAGCAACCAAATATACCTTCTTCTTAAGGGAACCTATGATATTTCTCTGAACATATTGTATGCTAGTTCGTAAAGTAGACTTCAAGAACTCTAAAATGTTATAAAATATACAAAGGATGTTCTCCAACCACAATGGAATGAAATTAAAATGTGGTAGTAGAAAAAATTTAGACATTCACAAGTTCGCAGAAATCAAACAACAAATTTTTAAATAACTAATGGATCATCAGAGAAAGCAGCGGTGACCAGAAAACGCTTGGAGATGAACTAGGGAGAAGACACATCATGTTAGAACTTTTAAGCTAAAGCTAATTAATGCAAAGCTTGTCAGAAAATTCATAGAGACTCCTGTATTAAGGGGAAAAAAAAAAAAAAGATGTCAGATCAAGAGCCTAAACTCGTACCTCATAGCACTGGAAAAAGAAGAGCAAATGAAACTCAAATCAAGCAGGAGGAAAGAAATGGTAAAGATCAGGTCAGAAGTTAATGAAATAGAGAAAAGAATCAGTGACACCAAGAGCTTGTCCTCTGAAAAGAACCAGTAAGTTGAGAAATCTTTAGGGAGACCCCATCCTCACCATGGGATAAGGATAACATTACTAGGATCAGAAATGAAAGAGAAGGTATTATTATTGACCTTACAGAAATAGAGGGGAACATACTGTAATACTACAACCAATGGCATGCCACAAAGTAGATAAACTGGATGAGATGGACAAATTCCTCACAAGGCAAAAAATAAAAATTATTTAATATCCAAATGGACACAAGAAAAACAGATATTCCAAATAGATCTAACTAGTGAAGTGGCTTAATTAACGATCAAAAAACTACTCAGAAAGAAAAGCTCAGACCCTGTAGCCTAACTGCTGAATTAAACTAGGCACTTAAAGAATAATTCATAGTCATCTGTTTTATAGTAACATGCTACAAGGCAGAATTATACTACCAAAGCCTGACAGAGAGATCGTGATGAAATAAAAGCGTGTAATAGTTTCCTTCTGAGTATGGACACAAACATCCGCAGAGAAATAACAATAAGTGGAAGGCTGGGCCATCCAGAGAACAAGAGTTACGGGAATGCTCAAGAAGACTTCCATACAAGGTTGTCGAGCTGTTCAATGTCTAGAGAAATCTGTCAGCGTATGCACTGTGTCCGTAGAGTGAAAAACAGAATTCACGCCATTGCTCCCTTGTGCAGGAAGTGTGTCTCAGCACAGTCGGGCACCCTTGTGTAAAGAGCGCCTTCAGTCACCTGGAAGAGAAGGAAACTTCCTCAAGATGACGAAGACCTTGTAGGAGTAGCGCACAGCAAGCATCTCGCTTACATAGAAAGACAGACAGTTTTCCCTCTTGGGTCAGCAACAAGACCAGGACATCTACTCTTCGTGTTTCTATCAGTGTTGGTTGTATCTAAGGCTAGAGCCAGGGATATAAGCAAAGAAAAAGAAAGCAAGATGCCTGCTCTAGGAAGGACGAAGCCGTGGTGTCTGTACTAACTCAGCATGTTTACAGAAAATCCTAAGACGTCCACTACACACACATGCACACAATTGGAAATAATAAATTTCTCTAAGTCGTAGGATACAAGATCAGTGTATAAATAATAATTATATTTCTACATACTAGAACAGTGGGAAAATTAGACTAAGGAAACAATTCCATTTATCATAGCATCCTCCCAAAATAAAATACTTAGGAATAAATTAAATGAAGTGTACAAGTTATACTTGCAAAACCTACAAAACCTGTTGAAAGAAATTAGTGATGATTAAAATCATTCTGGTTGATAGTTAAGGAGCCTTAACATTTGAATGCTTCTGAGTTGATCTACAAATTTAATGCAACCCTAATCAGAATCCTGGAAAAAATTGACAAGCTAATTCTAAAATTGACATGGAAACTCAGAGGATTCTGAATAGCACAAACTGTCTTAAACTAGAGGGATAAAATAGGACTTACACTTCACAATTTTAAAATTTACTGCAAAGTGACATTAATCAAGCCACCAGGAGAGACACTGAGGTGGGTATGAGCTCAGAAATAGAATCGTACATCTTGCCCGGCTGACTTCCAGCAAGGGTGCCACGGCTGTGCAATGCAGTGAGAATGCGCCTTAGAACCAGCAGTGCTGGCCGCAGGGAACACTGCACAGCAGAAGGAGACTGAGCCTTGTGCTCCAGTACGGACACAGTTTACCTCACAATGGATCAGCGGCCTCCACGTGGGAGCTACACCCAAAGGGAGTCTCAGAACAAAACACAGGGACAAATCCTCGCGGCCTGGGATTGGGCAAAGCGTTCTTGGGTGTGGCATTAGAGGCAAGAGAATAAAACCATAGATCAACTGGGTCTCATGAATGTGAAACTTGCTGAGCTTCAAAGGATGTTGTCAAGAGTGGAAGAGAGCCACCAGAATGCAGTCGGACGCTCGCGGGGTATATTTCTGATGAGGAATTCCAGCCCCAAATATATAAACAACTCTTGCAATTCCTGATGGCCTAGCAATTTTCCTCCTATATATATATGCCCAAGAGAAATGAAAACAGAAGCCCAAATAGAAACTCCGCTACAAATGTTTATAGAAGTGCCATGAAATTTCTAGGAGTATCATAGCCAAAAGGTACAGTCTAAATGTCCATCAACATCAAGGTGGAACACAGAGAATAAGTAAATAAAATATGATATATTTATACACTGGAGTATTATGGCTAGGGAAGGAATACATTTTTAGAATATAATTTGGCCAGAAAAGAGGATGAATGCATCATACATGCCATAGCACACAAGAATTTGAGTAACATAATGCTAAGCAAAAGGACACATGAGGCAAGTGATAGCATAACTGTGTCATATGTAAAGTATATCGCAGTAAAGCCACTTTTGGAAAAACTTGCCGTGAGCTGTGTTAATACTAAACAGCTTACATGAAAACATCTCATTTCTATATTCCCATTTTACGGATGAGAAAACTAAACGTTGTGGAGACAGGATCTCACTGTGCCATTCAGGCTGGCCTGGAGCTCTCCTGCGGTCCTCCTGCCTCAGCCTTCTGAGTGCTCAGATTCAAGGCGTGCACCACCACACCTGGCTGAGGAAAAAGATTTTAAAGCGCAGGGTCACAGTGCCAGGAAGTGGAGCAGCGAGTGCAAGAACAGGAGAGCGAGCCCCGCTTCCTTGTCCATCATTCCTGTCGATTCTGCTAAGCACTGGGTGAGCCGCTCGTGCCCAAGCTCCGCCATTCACTTCTTGAAGCCATGGCAGGGACACGAACAGAGCTCTCCTCCTGGTGTGCACAGAAGCTGTGTGAGCTGGCAAGAGTTCAGCCAGGCGTTCACTCCACACCACCACAGGTGAGGTCACCTGCCTGCGCTGGGTTGTGCAGGCTGTAGCTGAGGCCCCAGCCTCCAGGCTCAGGACCTGTTCCGGCCAGGAAGGCACCCCTGCCTCTGAACACTGGAGCAACTCGGCTTGTTCGTGACTCTGGAGCCCAGCCCAGTCACGCAGCGCCTGCCAGCCTGACCCCAAATGCTGAGCTTTGCAAGGCACTGACTTCATTCCTGTCAGGGGTAGCATGTTTCGGGCCCGCGTTTCCCTGCCACTCACTTATTTAGCTGACTCGCAGGTGAGTTTTAAAAAGTTCATTAATGGCGAAATACCTCTTCCAGAGGGACAGTTGTAGAAATTGCATCAGTGCTTTTGCAGAAAATAAAATGCCTAACAAGATTTGCCTTCGGAGAGGTCTGCCCCTGGACCTGGAGAGGCGCAGTGCACCTGCAGAGCCCAGGTTTTCTTCAGAACCACTCAGCTGCACAAGAACACAGCAGAGTTGCACCAGGACACTGGTCTTCTGGAAAGGACAGCAGGGCACAGGGGGGCCTTCTTAACCCCCACTCACATGCGGCATGCCTTCTCAGGAGCAGAAGGGAGCCCCTGTCTGAGAGCAGGGAGGCCCAGAGCCCTCTGTGCTCCTCCTCGGTGTTGCACAAGGCCTCCTGTGGCTGTGGTCAGGGTGGAAGGTACACAGCCCACATCTCTGTGTGAAGATCCACAGCACGGGAGGGGTATGCGGTAGAGGGCTGTAAGAACCACACTCATGGCACAAAGGTGGGAAGAGCCCCACATGAGTCTTGACGAGCTGACAAGCGTGGGTTTTGTGGGAACAGCTTTCCTGATAGGCAAGAGGGAGTCATCACATCAGTCATGTACATCCTCTCAAGATTCTTGGGGGGGCCAGTGAGCTAGCTGAGCAGACTACAGCACCTGCTTTGGCAAGCCTAGGCAAGTGCAGGGACCGTGGTTCGATCCCTAGCACCCCAGGCTATGCCAGCCCCATCCCCAGGGCAGGCTAAGCAGGCCAATGTATGGGCATGGTGTCGCACGCCTGTAATCGCCACCAGCCCCAGCTGTGTAGTGCGACCTTCAACAACCAGATACAACAATAATAATAATAAAAACTTCGAACACCCATTGGGACGCAGTGTTCTCAGAGGAGAGATAGAAAAGCTACAGAGAGCTGCCGGTTCACGTGTCAAGGTTGTTGGAGAGACAGGTATGTTGGCGCCTCGTCTGGAAGTCCTGTCCTCCGCCTGCTGGCTTGCCCAATCTGCAAGCAGCCTGCCCATGAATTCCAACTGTGCAAGCCCCCAAAAGCTTGTCTTTGGTTTCTTTGTTTTTCAAGACAGAGCCTTTGGGTGTAGCCCAAGCTAGCCGCACACTCGCAGCAATCCCCCTTCCTCAGCCATCCGAGTGCCAGGATTAGGGGTATCTGCCGCCACACGCAGCTGCAAAGTTTTTTTTTTTTTTTCAATTCTTTTATTGTTTAAATTTAACAATGGTTATATTACATATTTTCATCATCGGATCAGTTTAGATTAATACATATAGGTATATAAGATTGATCAAACAACTAAACATTAACCTTCCCAAATCCACATTACTTTTTTTTTTCTTTTCCGCCTTTTTTTCCTTGAAAGTTGACATATTGCATATTGTCCTCACAATCATTCTATAGAGTGCAGTGTGTGGGCATGACCCACCTCCCTATTAATGTTGCATAGAAAAAAGAAAGAAAAAAGAAAAAAAACAGGAAAGAATATACTTCTCTTTGGACTAAGAGGAAGCAGATACATATACAGTCAAAGGTTTTGCAATTGCAGTGTGCCACCACTGAAGCTTGTGATGTTGGAGGCTATTGAATCTAAGCCTCCTAAAACTCATCTCACCAATCTAGCTCTGCGTTCCATGCATTGTAATTAAGGATTTTTTTTTCTTGCTGGGTGGTCAAGGGCAAGTCGAAGCAAGACCTGTATAACTAAATATTCATTTTTTTTTTATCTTCCAGGGTCAAATCCCCTCAGGATTAAATTTGAGACCATAGACAGTACTTTGTAGAACTGTTGTTAGTGTCAGCCTTCGGGACGAGGCACGGCCATTGCTTGGCCATTTTGCTTTCTGTGAAAGCCTGAGAGAATGTTTTTCTCTGGGTGACTCTCCTTAGACGCACTGCAGTTCATTCATCCCTTTCCTCTGAGGTCCCATAATCTTCTTGACCAGGAAATTTGGGACACCTCTGAGTTATAGGATATTACAGCACAGGTTCTCTTATATCCTGGGTCTTTATTG
>PVJA010009282.1:0-61318 GCA_004027025.1 Myocastor coypus | reverse complement strand
CCTTTCCTTCCTTCATTTTGAGTGTTGGGTATTTGTCCCGGCAATGAGCAAAAAGTAACTAAGACAGAACTTGGTACCAGAGAAGTGGGGTCGTTGCTGTGACTATACCTGACAATGTGGATTATAAGCTTTTGGAAATGGCTTACGGGAAGAGATAGGAAAGGTTCAGAGATGTCGGCTAAAAACAAAGCAGTAGAACAGCTTCGGCTGTTCAGCTTGGGCGATTTTGGTCAGAGCTTAGACCAGAAGACTGACAGAAGGCCTGCCTGTAAAGATCAGGCTGAGGAGGTTTCTGCTGGAAAAAAGGACAGCATTGGTCATTGGACTCCAGATGATTTGTGCTATGGATTGGCTGAAAGTCTTTGAGAATTTTGCTCGTGCCCAGAGACTTTGCCTAAGACTGAGATTAAGCGTGGCAGACTGATTAATCTTTCAAGAGACATTTCAAAGCAGCAAACTATTGGGGCGGTGGCATGGTTGTTATTGGTTGCTTTTAGCCAAATTTATGTTGAAAATCAAGAGAAAAGAGCCAAGCAGGATGATTTAAAATGCGAGTTTGGCCAGAAAGGAAACACCAGGAGAGCTGTGGACTGCAAAGATAGAGCTGAGAGGATCTCCATTGCTGGGAAGGAACCAGCGAATGGAAAAGATGGCCCAAGGGCATCATAAGAGGTGGCAGCTGTCTGTGCTTTGCAGCCCCAGAATTGCAAAGGAGAGAGGCTTTGCCTTGAGAAGAAGGCCACAGAGGCCCAAGTACCAGAATGGCGGCAGCGGCCAGACCAGGTTCCAAAATGGCGCCGGCATGGAGAATTTGTTCCTAGGAATCAAGGTCAGAATGTTAATCAATCCAGGCACTCCACCCCTACAAGCAAGAGAGAAGGTAGCCTGGCTACTGCTCCAGCTGGCAGCAGACCCTGGCATCATCCACGTGGCATTGGTTTTAGGTGCATTCAGAATGCAAGAGCTGTTAGTTTAAGAAGGCTTCCACCTCGATTTCAGAAGAAGGCCTGGGAGGCCAGGCAGTGTGCTCCTGAGGGGGCAGTGTGTGAAGCAGAGAGTGAGAAGCCAATTCAGTGGAAACCCCAGAAGTTTGGAAAAGCCAAGAATGTGGATCGTGCTAAGAGGGACCAAAGCCAGCCTAAGAGAGAAGCCATGGGAATTATCACCAAGAGTGCTGTAGGAGCAGAGTTGCATGATGCTCACAACTCAGTGCAGACTGCTTCGGATTCTCCAGTTGGAACTATGGGATTTAATGTTTACCCTGCTGGATTCTGGACATGTGTTGGTCCCAATGTTTTGTATTACCCTGTTTGCAACTTTTGGAATTGTAATGTTTATCTTATGCCTATGAATGTTGGATATGTTTGACTCTTCTATTTTACAGGGGCTCACAGATGAAAATTTGCCTTGGATCTTCGAGGAAACTTGGGATTTGGACTTTTCAGCAATGCTGAAATTATTGGGACTTTGGCAACTCTTCCAGATGGACTAAAATGTCTTTTGTATAAAGGGAAATGTATGAGACTTTGGGGGTCCAGGGGCGGAATGTTATGGTTTATGTCTCGTTGTCCCCCCAAAGCCTCATGGAGTCACTGGGCGGGGACTTCTAGAATTTGAGACTTGATCCATGATCCCTGGGATTATAGGTTTTAGTACTGATGGGATTATGGGTGGAAGTACTTCTGGGATTATGGGTGTAGCCTAGGGCGGGAGCTAAGGAGGAGAGCCTGAATGTAATATAAAGAGAGACAGAGAGATAGACTAGGGCTCGAGCTGTTGCTGCTGCTCTGCTGCCGTGTTGGTTGGCTACCTCTGCCGCCATTTTGTTGCTGTTCCGCCACCATGAACTGGATGCTTGCCGCCCTGCTCCACTCAGCCTTGGGCTAGCCGAATATGGACTGAAACCTCTACAAACTGTGAGCTAAATAAACCTTTCCTTCCTTCATTTTGGGTGTCGGGTATTTGTCCCAGCAACGAGCAAAAAGTAACTAAGACAACATCCTTGGACATGAGGCTTTGAAGGGTGCTGGAAGACTCAGGAGGTGGACTGTGATAGTGTCTTAGTTACTCTTCTCTCATTGCTGGGACAAATACCCAACACTCAAATTAGGGAAGGAAAGGTTTAGCTCACAGTTACTGGAGGTTTTAGCCCATACTCAGCTGGCTTCAAGGCAGAGTGGCACATGGTAGGAAATAACCTTTCACGGTGGCAGCAAAGGACAAGAGCGAAGGGAGAGAGTAGCAGCAGCCCAAGCAGCTAATTTCTCTTCCTTCCTTACATTAAAATGCAAATCAGCTGCCCCAGGGGAGGTGTGACACCCACACCCACACTAATCAATTATGAACTCCAGAAACCACCCCATGACTGCATGAGATTTTGGGGGGACACCAATACACAAACCATAACATTCTGTCCCTGGACCCCCAAAGACTCATGCACATCCCTTTATGCAAAAGACATTTTCATCCATCTCTAACAGTTGCCGAAGTCCCAATAGTTTCAGCATTGCTGAAAAGTCCAAGTCCTTAGTCTCTGTGAGCTCCTATGCAAATGAAAAGTTAAATACATCCAACATTCAAAGGCACAAGATACACATTATCATTCCAAAAGTTACACACAGCAGGATACCAAGCATTAGGACCAACACAAGTCCAAAATCCAGAAGCGCCAACATTAAATCTTGGAGGTCCTTGTGGAACATCCCAAGCAATCTGTGGCAAATTGTGAGCTCTATGTGTGTGGGAGCTCAAACTGCTGGCGTCCATTTTGTAATGACATCATCATCTTGCGACAGCCTCATCTCATGACAGCTTCTAGTTAGGTTTCTGTTTTCCTACCCCCTGCTATTTTCCCATGGATCACATGTCTTAAGACCTCCTCTGGTTGCAAGGTAACTGCTGACGCAGATTTGGTTTCCCCTGCTACCTTTACTTAAACCCCATTCACTTCTTCAATAAATGAGACTTGATCAGAATCCTGTCTTGTCTCCATTTCTCGTGTCTCTTGCCCTGTCTTTGTCTTAATCCCCACTCCTTCTCCAGGTGAGAACCCATGTGCTAACCTGCCGGACGGGTCACATGTGGCTCTACCCTATGGCACTCTTGGTAGTTTTAGCTCCCATAGCTTTTCCCTTAGGCTGGCTTTGCTCCCTCTTTGCAGTTTTCCTTAGACAATTCATGTTCCTGGCTTTCCCAAACTTCTGGTGTTTCCACTGAATAGGCTTCTCACTCACAGCTTTACACACTGCCCTCACAGGGACACACTGCCTGGCCTGTCAGGCCTTCTGAAATCAAGGTGGAAGTCTTCTTAACCTCAGAACTCTTGCATTCTCAATGCACCTAAAACCACTACCACATGGATGATGTCAAGGTCTGCTGTCAGCTGCAGCAGTAGCCAGGCTTTCCTTTCTCTTAGAGGTAGGGCTCAGGTGCCTGGACTGTTGAGCACTCTAGCCCTGAATCTGAGGAATAAATTCTCCATGCTGACACCATTCTGGAGCCTAGTGCAGCTGCCACCATTTTTTTTTTTTTTCAGAACTGGGGATTGAACTGAGGTCCTTGTGTTTGCCAGGCAAGCAATTAGTCTACTGAGCTATCTCCCCAGGCCCCTAGCTGCCACCATTTTGGAACAAAGGGCTCAGTGGCTTTTCCCTCAAGGCAAAGTCCCTGACCTTTACAATTCTGAGGCTGCAAAGGGTGGAGACCTGCCACCTCCTGTGATGCCCTTAGGCCATCTTTTTCATTTCCTGGTTTCTTCTCAGTAATGGACATAGCTCTGTCTTTGCAGTGCAAAGTTTTATTGGTACTTCTTTTTGGCCAAACTCACAATGCTTTGAGCCATCCTGCTGGGCTCCTTGCTCTTCATTCTCAACATAAATCTGGCCAAAAGCTCCCAGAACCAGCTATGTCACTGCCCCAATATTTGACTGCTTCAAAATATCTTTTGAAAGATTTGAGCTGGGCGTGGTGGCTCACGCCTGTAATCCCAGCACTTGGGAGGCTGAGGCAGGAGGATCATTGTGAGTTCGAGACCAGCCTGCGCTACAAAAGTGAGCTCAAGGCCAGCCTGAACTGCACAGTGAGACCCTGTCTCAAAAATTTAAAAAAAAAAAAAAAGAAAGATTCATTAGTCTGCCATGCTTAAACTCACTCTCAGGCAAAGTCTCTGGACACATGCAAAATGCAGATAACCTTTTTGCATAGTCAAAACAGAAATGATCTGGAGTCCAACAATCAATACAGTCTTCTTCCTGGCAGAAACCTCCCCAGCCTGGTCATTACAGATCTTATCAGCCTTTTGGTCTCCAGAGTCTCCCTTACAGAACAGCCAAAGTCGTTCTAGCTCTTTGCAAGTAGGCAACATCTCCAAACCTTTTTTTTTTATCTCTTCCTATAAGCCACTTTCAAACATTTAGGATCCACACAGCCAGGTTTAGACACAGCAACAACCCCACTCTTGGTACCAAATTCTGTCTTAGTTACTCTTGTCTCATTGCTGGGACAAGTGCCTGACACTCAAAAGGAAAGGTTTATTTAGCTCACAGTTGCTGAATGTTTTAGTTCAGACTCAGCTGGCTTCAAGGTAGAGTGGCACATGGCAGAAAACAACCTTTCATGATGTCAGCAAAAAAAAAGACCAAAGAGAGAGAGTAGCAACAGCTCAAGCAGCTAACTTCTCTTCCTTCCTTACATTAAAATTCAAATCACCTGCCCCAGGGGAAGTGCAACATCCACACCCGTAATAATCAATTACAAATTTTGGAAGCTGCCCCATGACTGCATGAGGTTTTGGGAAGACACCAACATACAACCATAACAAATGGTACTTCTGTATAGATCATTTTATGCCAATTTCCTCTTTTTTCTTATGCCATCTAATTTCCTCGTAGGGGCCCAACTATTCCTGTCATGTGTAGTCTTAGATGGACCCTGGGCACCTGGCCCAGTAAGAATTGCTCTTTTAAGTGTTTGAATATAGCAAGGAGTGACATGGGGCACAAAAAATGCTTGGGACTCAGTCAGGTCGCACAGCAGAGTAGCTGATAACATACCTTCCCAAACTTCTTAGCTCTGTCTGACTTTGGAATCCAGAGTTTACTGGCTATCGAACACTAGGCAAGCTATACAACCTCTCTATGGCTCAGCTTTCACTTTCTATAATGAGAACAGCAATTGAAATTACCTGTTAACTTATACACTTATAAAAGTATCTGACACTAAGAAAGTTCTACTTTGGTGTGTTTGTTTGCCTTGTAATTTATCAGGCTTCACAGTTTCTACCTCATTCCTGCCAATTCATTTCCTCTGGAGTATCCATCCAGCTTGTCCCAGAAAAATGGGCCTCCAGCCTTCTTGCAATTCTGTGAGCATCTGATACCTTTTCAACCTACTCTTTCTCTGCTTGATTCCTGTTACCTGAAACTCCAAAATACTTACTGAATAGTGACCCTGTCTCATTGAAAACTGGGACTCTAACATCTCCACAGTATGATGCTCAACTCCCATCTAAATTCTGCACCAGACACCCACAATTTTGTTCTCTACTGAACAAATGCACCAATGATAACAGCACCATCCAGGCTGTCTCCTGTGGGTTGGAAAGGGCTTGTGACTGCCTAGTACACATCATCAATGAGATCCTTTGCTATCTGGCATAGCAGAACTCTCAGGAGGATTGTCAGTCTCTAATAATGAGCAAGTGAGGTCCAAGGGAAGCAAAGGAACTGTCAAGTCACACAACAAGGTAGGATGCTCCTAGCTCAAGTTCCCACTGCACAAACGTTGGTGGGAGATGAGTTACAGAGGAAGCTCAAGTCCTGCACTCAGCGCTTGCCACTGTGTTCTCCCATTCAGCTCACCACTCGCTCCCCATGTCTTTAAGTCTAATGTACCTCTGGGCCTTGGCCTATGTTTCTCTCGCTGCCTGGGAATCTGGTTCTCTGCCCACTCTCGCTGCCACAAACACACTTTCCTGACTTCTGCTGTCCGATCAAGCCTTCACATCCCCTTCTAAGACCAATAGCTCGCGCTGATGCCCCGCAGTCACCTGCCAGGGTCCACATCCCCCTCTTTCCTTCGTAACAGTCCACTCCCTGCTTTTTTGTCTATCTCTTTAGTGCCTGTCTTCCCACTAGATTGTACAGGACCCAAGGACAGGGCTTTTATCTGTCTTGTTCTGGCTCAGCACTTGGCCCAGCTTTTGATAAACAAATCAGCGAATCCCTGAGTCATCCAACCAGAAGAGGCTTAACCATTGTTTAATTCATTTGTGCAGCTATAATAAAACACCTTACATTGGGAAGAATTCTAATTTTTTTTTTGGAACCGGAGTTCAAACTCACAACCTCGCCCATACCAGGCAGGCACTTGTGCCCTTGAGCTATCTCAGGAAGACTTCTAAACAACAGAAATTTATTCTTTACAGTTCTAGACCCTGAGAAATCCAGGATCAAGGCACTGGCAATTTGAGTTTCTGGGGGGGAGGATCTTTTGTTCTGGTCCAGCGGGCATCTTCACGCCATGTGCCCACAGGGTGGAAGGGCCAAGCAGTGCTCCTGGTCTCTTTATTTTTATTTATTTATTTATTTATTTTATTTTTTTTTTTTTTTGTCTTTTTTGAGACAGGGTCTCGCTATGCAGTTCAGGCTGGCCTTGAGCTCACTTTTGTAGCCCAGGCTGGTCTCGAACTCACACTGATCCTCCTGCCTCAGCCTCCCGAGTGCTAGGATTACAGGCATGCACCACCACGCCCGGCCCTGGTCTCTTTATTAGGACACTGAGCCCACTCAGGAGGGCTCTGCTCCTGGTTGTCTCGTCACCTGCTAATACCCTTGTTTTGGGAGTCAGGCTTTCAGCACATGGATTCTTGAACGTCCTGGATCACATAAATGTCTATTCCTGCAGCTGAGACCCAAGAGGGAACAATGGGTTAGGCTGAGCTCAAGAAAAGACCGCCCCCCCCCCCATTCATTTGACAGCCCCAGATTGGACGTCCTGATGAGAGGAAGAATTCTTGGGGAGGGGTGCACTGGGACTGAGGCTGACTAACAGACCTTTGAGACAGGTACTATCAGCCTCACCACCACTCGCCCATTTTACAGATTCTGGCACAGGCTCTAGGGAGCCTGTAAATTGCTGGGAACAGATGAGAGCCTGGCAGGCACTGACTCCGCAGTCCGTGGGCTGAACCGGCTACAAGGCAGACTCGGCGGGACACCGGGTGGGACCCAGGGCGGGCCGGCCTCCAGCTCCTTCTGGCAGCAGCGCAGCCCAGGGCGGGCGGGGGCGCCTGGTTCTCATCACCCGCAGCGGCGGCAGCGGCGGCGGCAGGGAGGGAGGGGGGCGCGGCGCCGGCACAAAGGGGCCCTGTCCCGCCGCGCCGGCCCACGCGGCCCGAGTCTACTATCGCCGCCCCGCCCCTGCACCGCCCCGCCGCCGGTGGCCCAGGCCGAGCGCCCTCCTCACTTCCAACGCAGTGTTGCTGGTCTCCCTGTTCCTCTAGACGTTTGTCTGTTTGCCTGCCTGCCTGTCTCGGAGACTTTTGGACCGCCCTTCTGAGATGAGATCGGGCCACTGCCACAGGCCCGCCAGTTCTGCTCCCTCCAGAACTAGGCTACACCGGACTGACGGACCCGAAGAGGTACAGACCAGTACTCAGGAGAAGAACTGCCATCCAGGCACTCCGTAACCATGGTAACGCATCCCCGGGGGCCTGGACCACCAAACTAGGTCCCCTTTTAGATGGGCACAGCCCTCCAATACCCTCTGTGGGGCCAGGGGAGTACCCCACCTTGTATGTTGAGTTGGTTCTCAGTACCTCGACCCTCAGTACCTCGCCTAGGGTTGCGCTTAATTGTCTCTGGCCCCAGCAAGGGTAGGGTAAGAGGGGGTGCAGGACCCCATCACTGGCCATGTCCTCGCTGGCCACTTCATGGGCCAAGTCGATGAATTAAGATGGGATTGCTTGCAACCTGCAAATTGCCTCAACCCTTAGCACAGAACTTGAACTGTTGCTCTTGAGCCTTGGAGAAAACTTGGAGGCATTCACCTTTAGATTTGGGTCCACGGTATCCTCCCAAAGCAGAATTTGGATGAGGAGGGAGGTCAAGGTCACCTCCTGGACAGCTCAACAGTGCAGGGGAGGGGGGGTTAAGTGTGGTGGAAAGAGAGGAGAGAACTGCTTACAACAGCCTGGTCTGCCTTTGCTATGTGACACTGGGGTCTGGAATGTCAAATGTGTACATTGTCCCGACATGCTGTGCTCCCAGAGAGGACTGTACCTCCAGAGCCACGCCAGGAGTAACCCAAAGGTTACTCTGAGAAGGTGGGGATGGTGGGGGGTGCTGTGTAGGTATGCACTTGTGCTAGTATCTGGGAACAGGGAATCAAAGCAAAGTCTGTTTTCAGAGAACCTCAGCCCAGCTGCGCACAAGCCCAAGAGCCCAGGGCGGATTCACAGCAGCAATTTTTCAAATCGCAGGGGATTTGGGTAAGGGCTGTGAAGACAGGCCAGAACTTTAACCCTTGGCTGTGACCCGCCATGGTGGAATTGTGTGTGTTTTCAGTTATGTGCACATTCACACATCAGAATTCTAGTCAAGCATGGTGGTACACACCTGTAAATCCAGCACTCAGGAGGCTGAGGTAGGAGAATCGTGAGTTCAAGGCCAGCCTGGGCTACAAAGTGAGTTCAAGGGCAGCCTGATCTGCATAGGGAGACCCTGTCTCAAAAAGACAAACAAAACAAGCAAACAAAAACAAAATTCTGTGCAGAGATATGTTGAGACACACATATGCACACACTAAAGCACACTCCTACTGACTCACAGGGATGAACACAAGTATGTTTCACACACACAACCTTGCTCACCTGCTGTCCCACATCGCCAGCATATGGGCATACATCTGCGTGCACACCACAGACACATTGCAAAACCAGGCCCCTGCATCTGTGCGCCAGCAGGACACGTGGGCGTGTTGCTCTCAAAGGTATTCGAAAACACATCCTGAATTAGTGATGTTCCCCTCTCCCTACAGGAAGGCTCTGTTCTGGGTACTGTAGACACAGGAGCTTGTGTCACTGGCCCAAACTTTAAGCATAGCGTTGCACGTATCTCCACCTCACAGATGCAGATGGGGACCCAATGTTCTTGGAGTCCAAGTGACGGTCCAAAGTCGCTGTGCCAGGAAGTGCACGTTAGGATGGGCGCCCCCTGAGTCCAGTCTGCACCAAGTGCTCACCCAGTCTTTCCTGGTCTTGGGCCTAGTCCAGTTATTAATTTTAGGATCCAGAAACTACTCCTCAAACCCAGACCTTTAGCTTAAAGTTCAAATGTTGGGATTCTGCTCTCACAGGCTGAGCAAGTCTTGCCTGAGTGGCAGATTTTTCTCCTGCTCTGACTATAAATATGGAAGCTCACTGCTGTGTGCTCTGGCTACTTTGGTCTTTGTTCAGACCTCTTATGGTCCATGCTCTGTCCTACACCAGGGCTTCGCACATGCTATTGCTGCTGGCAGAACACTTTTAACTTCTCCTTTAATACCTGTAACACCTGTGAATCTCCACCCAAATGTCACCTCAGTAAAGCCTTTCACAATTTCCCTTGACTGAGAGAGCATGCCTCCTCTGTGGCATCCATCAAGATTGCAGTTTTTGTGGAATGATTAGTGAATATCCGGCATTTGGAGCCAGCTCCGCACGAGAGACTCTTACACCAAAGGGGCTTGAGACACATCCACTCTCACATGTCCCCAATTTTTGCGCCCCTGGAACATGTTTTAAATATGCACTTACTGGATAACATATTATAAGAAAATAACAATCAATTTATTTTATAAACTTACAATGCATCTGCATGGGAAGCTTTATAAATAGAAAGTAACTGCAAAACTATGCACAGTGAAGGCAGCCTCGTGTTGGTAGCTGTGCTAGGAGAGGTTGACTGTGGACCAGGCCAGCTCAGGACCTTTCCTCTGTTGAAAGGGAGTAATGGTGAAGTTTCTGAGGTGCCTTTGAGACAGTGCTCCCAGTATGAGGCTGTCTCCTTGGTCTCCTAGGGAGGACCAGGAGCCACTGAGTAGCTTTCTTGTGTGATTTTGCAACAAGTCCACGCTCACCCCAAATAGTCTGTGGGCCACCTACAGTGACACATCCTATGCTTAAAAAAAAAAAAAAAAGGAGTCCAATTTAGTTCATTTAACATTGCCAAAGAATTGGCTACAAGGTGGTTCCTGTTTAAGCCTCTTGTGTGTGTCAAGCTCCGAGGACTCACAGTCCATGTGGAACAGGGGCCTGTTTGCTCAGAGTTCTGGGCCATGCCATGGGTGGCAGGAGGCTGTCCCTCTGCACTCAGGTGCATGTGTCGTGGAAAGCTAAAGAGAACAGACGCAGGTCCAGCAGGGCTGCGGAAGGTAAAGAGGAGCTTGCTCAGTCTGGGGAGGAGCACAGTGTGAGTAGAAAGAGGCATGTGTTCAGGAAGTGAGGCTTCTTTAGGTGGAACCCAACCATACGTTCTGGGGTAGGGAGAATTTAGATGCACTTATCTGTACATTTATTTATTTAGTGGTACCAGGAATCAAACTTGGGACCTTGCCCTCTCGAGGCAGGTGCTTATGCCGCTGAGTTATCTCCCACTCTTTAGATGCACTTAGATGAGCACTATGTATATTATGGCTTTTCATCTTAATGAGTATAAGGTAGTAACTAAAATAGTGCAAAGCATGACAAACCTAAGTTGAAAATAAGTAGACAAAAAGATCAACACTAAATAAATGATACTCGCAAATATTAAACAAATAACAAACCAGGGTGTGCAAACACGGCAAGAAACCTTGTGTCTGGAATAAGCAGGTGGTTGGCAAGCCCTGGGCCAGAGTGTGAAGTGTGGTTGGTCAGGAGAAGCAGGAAAGCTCAGCTGAGAGCTCATAGGCCACAGCAGCAGACCAGCAAATCGCCAGGCAGCAGGAAGCCACTTGAGGTTATTGAGCAGCAGAAGGTCACAACGGAATCGCTATGTAGGAAAGGCCATGGTGGTAGCCAAAGGGGCCCTGGGCTCTCAGAATCATAGCCCAACTTTATCTCTTACTAACTGAGCCTCGGTCTCAGTTTTGTAAGCTATGAGAACAATCCCAGACTGTAGGACCACTGGGACGATAAGATAAAGTGATATGTGGAAAATGTGTAGCACTGGGCAGACCTCAAAGACTTGCTGGGGAAGAAGCAGTCCTAGGTATAACCGTTACCATTATGTGGTTTGTGTGGTGGACAGTGAACCCGAGGGCACAGGGAAGAGGAAGAGAAAGAAACCAGTGGAGGCCAAGGTTGGGATAGCTGAAGCAGCTTGCTCGAGGTCACCCTGGCAATGGGCAGCAGGCTCTGACAGAGCTAGACTTGAGTGTGAGCTCTCTTGGCCACCCACTTGTTGGTTTATTGCATCTGGTCTGTTTTTCCACTTTTCAAAGTTGTTTTTTTTTTTTTTTTTTTTTTTTAATAAAGAGCCAATTCTTGCTTATAGCTCCACCCACACACAATGCCAAAAGGGGCTTAAAACACCAAACACTTTAATTGGACTTGAACAAGAAATTTCTGGCAGCCAGAGGCTGAGTTTGGATTCTTGGCCTAGACAAGTTCAAGAGGAATGACCCAGGTAGCTGAGGCTGAGGTAGAGGTCATGACCCCACACCTGCTGGGCTACATCTGGTTCACAGATGGAGTTGGTTTGGCCAACCTTGAGAGGTTTTACTTAAGAATCAGTAGATATGGTATTGTAGTGCTGACCCAAAGCCACTCTTGGCCGATACTGGAGCAGCCTGCATACTGGGTCCCACTGGTCCACTACTGTTTGTACCTGTGACTGCTGGTGTAGATACTCCTGATGCAGTGGGCTGGGTGAGAAATATCTTTCAAAACTTTCTTACCAACTGCATGGGGATTAACTAACCCCATTTAGGAGCCACCTCTCAGCCCCGCACCTTCTTGAACCTGCTTGTATTTAATCTAGAATGGCCCCACTGGGAGGGGACAGATCTACCTAGTGCCTTCCTTTTACAAGGGGGAAACTGAGGCTGAGGTCGCTTGGCACAGCAGGGGCAGACCTTCCCCTTTCTTCTGCATTTCTGCCATGGGAAATTGAAGATCAAAGGTAACACATATTTCCTGGCTCAGTTTTTCTCAGTCTGCTCTCTTTCTAAACAAGCAGACAACTGATGCTAAGTGAAACTAAAATTTTTGTGTGTTGGAGTAAGTGGATAAATATGGATCTTTTAGAAACATTCAGCCCACATTATGGAAGGCCCAGCTAACAACATCTGGTGAGACCATTTAAAAAGGCCCCAGGCTTAAAAATACACAAAATCACACTTTTATTTTCTTTTCCCCCAATTATAAAAGCTATATGAGCTGGTTACAGAACATGTGGAAAATCCAGCAAACTATGAAGAGAGGTAAAACGCTGCCTCGTGAGGCCCCTGCCACTCACAGCCCTTGGGGTAATACAGTTAACACTTAATCCCCATTTGGACTGTGTCTGGGCTCATACACGTTCTGCAGATCATGCTGTATGGAAATTCTTTGTTAAAAAATTATAACGAAGAAGTGTTCTGGCATGTGGGGAGTTGGAGGGAGGGGTGGAGTGATGGAAATCTTTTGTATGTTGAGCTGGGTAAGGGTACAGGGGTCTACACAAAGATGAAAATGTATCAGCCTGTATACATTTCGTCTTTGCTTCATTTCGCTTGACTAAAATAACTTATGATGACAGTGACCACAGAGGCTTAGCGCAGACATTAACATAGAAGTGTATGAGCACAGCTGCTTCCTGCTGAGACATCGCCCCCGTGAGCAGTTAGCTTCTGTGTCCTTCGGCACCATCCAAGAGTCCCCATGTCAGCCTAGAAAATCACACGTGTTATGCAAGGGTCAGAGACAGGCTGGTTCTGTGCGCCAAGCAGCCCCCTCCTCAGGCCCCAGGTTGCAGGGTAAAGGCCAGAGGGTGTTGTGGGCTCTGGCAGGTCCTGCCTTCTTGCTTTCAGCTTCACACCCTCCTCAGTTGCTGCCGAGGAACAGTTAAAGCCCTGCTGGGCTGCCTCACTGAGAAGGAATGGAAACATGTCTATTAAGTTTCACGGAAATCGTTTTGAAGAACCTGTGTCTGGCCAACAGGGTTCAGGTTGCTTTGGTCGAAGGCTGGGCTGCCAGGTTAATCTGGGGTGGCAGGTGGCCAGTGCTCTTTCTTGCAGCCACCCAGGCCTCCTTCAGTGTGAGCTTGGATACTTAGGAGCCCCTGGAGTTCAGGCCTGTGGCAGGTAATGCACTGGCAGCGAGCGCAGAGTTCTGTTAACTTGGAGCACTCTCACACTGCACTGGCTGCCCGTAAATGGTTACAGTGTGTGTGGAGAAGCCGGCCAATTTGCGAAGGCCAAGGGCGTCTCAGTCTGGAAGCCTTGTTCTTCCAGAGGTAAACAGTTTCTTTAAGCGTCACTGGAAAGTGGGAGGCACAAGCAGCTGTGCAGGCCACCCCTGTGGCTGGTGACCCCCGGCAGAGCAGGTAGCGGGAGGCAGGAGAAGGGCGCCTAGTAGCTCTGTCTTCCTGCTTCTCTCTGTGACCTTGAGCAAGGTCAGCCTGCCTTTGTTTACCTGTAAAATGGGTGTCTTTGCCTGTCACCAGCTCGATAGTATGAGCTGAGCAAAAGAACACAAGATTGGGGCCTGAGGGATAGGAGATGTTTGGAGAACCACTGTTACACTATAGTGATGGCAGCAGATTCGGGAAGATGCTTCTCTTCACTCTAGGTATGAGACCCGAGCTTCTGGTCAAGCGGGTGAAAACATGACAACTAGAACAGCGCCCACAATGCCTTTCCCTTTTCTCACGTCCTTCTGTGTGCCTCAGGGTCTCCTTGTGTCTTCAGGACAACCGCCTAGGCAGATACGATAGACTAGAATTCCACGTACAGATGAGGCAACTGAGATATACGGAGGCAGATGGCATCTATGTCACTGTCTCCTAGAGATCGGATGCAGCCAATAGTTAGAACATCAGCTATATCACAGACTGGAAGTAGATGATGCAATATATAGTTATAGATATGTATAATAAATACAAATACGTTTATGTAAATTAAATAAAATTCACTCAACACACTGATATATTTGCATTCTGTCTGCACTGGTTGACAGAGATTTTTCCATTTACAGCAGTGGTGTGATAATAACTTTAATAGGATCACAAGAGTAACAGTGATGGCGCAGCCTTAATGAACACCTACTACATGATAGTCCTTCACAGAGAATTTGCATGAATGACCTCCCTGAATCTGGTGCCTATTTAAGTCAGGCACCATTACAATCTGTATTCTAAAGATGAGGAAATTGAGGTACAATTAGTAACTCTCCAGGTCAAGCTATCATTTGGAGACAGAAGCAGTTTAAACTTCAGAAGTCTGGCTGAATTTGTGTGTGTGTGTGTATGTGTGTGTTAAAGTGGATCTGAAGAAAAACAGGATAGGGGCCAGCCAGATAGCTCAGCAGATTGAAGCACCTCCTTAGGCAGATGTAGGGGCCAGGGGTTTGATCCCCAGAGAGCCGTGTTGGCCCCGCCCTCAGGGCATGCTAAGACAGTGAAAGAGGCTGAGTGTGGTAGCACAAGCCCATAATCCCAGTGCTTGGGAATCTGAAAAACAGGAAGGATCACTATGAATCTGATCTACATAATAAGACCCTGCCCTAAATATATAAAACAGACATAGGAAGCAAAAACAAAACAAAACAAAACAAACAAACAAACAAACAAAAAAAACTCATGAACATGACAGAGCATGATTAACTTTTCCAAAACTAGACCAACTTAATCTAGCTCAATATGCACAGAGGAAGAGGGCCAGAGAAGGGTGGGATCCACTCGAGGCTGCGTGGTGAGCTAGAAGCCAGGTGTGTCAGGGTCCAGCAGAGGTGGGACAGAGGCATTGGAAAGGGTCACCAGGCCAGACGAGTTCCCTGTCCTGCCACACTCAAGACCTTCTGTCCCTGCTGGGGACATATACCATGGATATCAAGTGCCTGTCAGCAGGTTGCACCATTGCCATGCCTGGACCAGGATGCCCTTTTCTCTGAATGAGGCTGGAGACATTCATTCATCTTTCAGTCTTACCTTCTGCCAAGCATGACAGAGGCCAGCCGTGGGCCCGGCCTTGCTTCAGCCATAGGTGGAGAGGCCTCTGCTGTGTGCCCTCCTGGCAACCTTGCTGGACTGAACAGTACCCCTGCTCTCCTCTTCAAGGTCCATTGTATTTTCCCGTGTGTCTTCCAAGGCCTCATTCATAAGGATGACCTTTCCCAGTTCTGCTTCTGCAGGGTCTCTCTTCATTTCCATCCCCTTGGCCCCTTGGCCAGAGGGTTTCCAGCCTGGCTTCCTTGAGTTTCTTTAAGAGCTGAAAGTCAGAATCCTCAGATCTCATTGCTGCAGCTGTTGGATACCTCTGGCCTTATCCAACTTGCCTATTTTATAGGTGGAAAATGTGGTGCCAAGGAAGGACACTGGGTTCATCCTCCCCCACTGGGCACTGAGCACTTGCTTTGTGCCAGCCTCTTGGTGGGTATGGAGGGCCAGAGGGAAAGAGGAGACTATGTGTGCTGTGGGTTTTGTCACTGCTGTGACAAATAATCACACATGTGCAAACCTGCAGCGACACAGCTTTGTCGTCCTACAGTTCCCTGGATTGGAAGGCTCACATGGATCCGTGGGGCTCACACTGTGGCGAGAGCCAGGCTGCATTCTTTCCTGAAGAGAATCTATTTACGTGCCTTTCCCAGCTTCCCGGAGCTGCCCACATTCCTCGGCTCTTGCTGCATGTTCAGAGCCGGCACATGGCCTCTCTGTAATCCTGCTTCCGTAGTCACATTCCCTCTCACCCTCCTACTTTGGGGACTCTTGGGAGCATAATGGGCCATTTGTAGACTCCAGGAGAATCTCTGTGCTGTGTGGCAAGCTGATAAGCAACCTGCATTCTAGCTGCAACCTTCAGTTGTCATTGTCTGCAAGGAAATACAGTCACGGGCCCCAGAGACTAGGAGGTGAGCATCTTCAGGGCTCTTCTGCCTGGCATGTGTGCCCTCCAGGGGTAACAGCGTGGAGGCTGCTGGACAGTAAGAGCTCAGGAAAGAGGATGCCTGAGCCCTGAGCCATGTGTGGGCAAGTCTGAGGTCAGAGAAGATTCGGAGGAAGCAAGGGATGACCTGAGACTCAAAGGATAGGGATCTAGGTAGGGGAAGAGGCCGGGAAAAGGGACAGCGCGGAGGAAGAAGGAACAGGGTAGGCCTGGAGGCGGATGGGGAAACACTGGTGCCATGGTGGCCAAAGCTCAAAGAGGGGCAGTGAAGCTGAGGCTGAGTACAGTAGCCAGGTCTCCTGAGCTGGATGCCTGGAGGCCAGATGCTTCCTGGGGGTGTCATGAAGCCCTTTGGGATGTTAAGCAGGGGTCTGATAAGGTCAAGTTTGTTTTGGAGAAAGGTTACTCTGGCCTTCTGGTGGAGGATGGTTAGAGTGAGGACCAGGGGCTGGTGACCAAGGAGGAGACAATTCCCTGGAAGAGAGAGTGCAGGCCCAGTCTGGGAAGGGGCAGGGGAGAGAGAGTATTGGTGAACTCTTGGAGGAGGAGATGGCATGGGGCATGGCTGGGGACGTTGGCAAGCCAAGAAGCAGCTGAAGGAGGCTGTGCGAAGAGCTTCAGAGTCTGCCTGGCGAGGCACAGCCACCACTGGAGAGGGATGCGGAGGGGTGGGGTGGGGTAGGGAGCAGGCTTGGGGAGTTGCTAAGTTAGATGGGATGCGTTGATGGTCTGTGTCCCAGTGACAGCTAGGGGAAGCCATTGAGGAGGCAGCAGGGGCATAAGAGTCTAGAGCTCTGGCTTATATCTTTCAGTTACTGCTGTGTAACAAGCCAGTCCAAACTCAGTGGTGTGAAACCATCACCTAGTACCACTGACACATCTGCATGTGGACCTGCAGTGTCTGATCTGTGATGACCACTTTAGGCTGTAGGTCAGCCAGATGATAGGATGTGGGAAATTTGACTTCCTTCCCTTGGACCCTGACCCACATGCCTCCTCCTGTTCCTCCATTCTGCATTGGACTGACAGATGGAATTTGTAGCAGGTGAAGCAATGAAACCATCTAAGGAACAGTACTCTAGGCAGAGCCAGAAGCCAGTGTCGGGTTCTGAGCTGAGGTCGTACTCAGTGTATTTGGGAAACAGGAAAGAAGGCCACTGGGACTGGAGGGCAAGGGATGGGAGGCAGAAGAGGTTAGAGACTTAGCGGAGGCTCTGTTGGTGTGGGGCCTGAAGGCCAGGTAAGGACCACTAGCCTTTTGTCACTGTTGTTGCTACCGCTTTTCACCCTTTCTTGTTCCCCACAGGACCCCCCATCCCTGGATGCAGCCATCCAACAGGCCCTGGCAGGCCTCTACCCTCCTTTTGAGGCCACAGCACCCATTGTCCTGAGTCAGGTGTTCCGGCTGCTGGACTCTGACTTCCGGGGGGATGGGCTGAGCTTCCTCCTGGATTTTCTGATCCCCGCCAAGCGCCTGTGTGAACAAGTGCGTGAAGCTGCCTGTGTAAGTCAGCAGGGGTGCAGGGCCAGGGGCCAAGCTCCCCCAGAAAGTCACGGGGCGGGGGGGGGGGGGGGGGGGGGGGGGGGGGGGGGGGGGGGGGGGGGTGAGCAGGGAAGGAGCCGGGAAGGGCACCGTGCGCAGTGTCTCACAGGCAGATCTGAGGACATGTGGTCGTTTCCCAAATGGTCCCCAGGTGTAGCAGGAAGAGCCCCTGGTCCTTTACTCTCTGACATCCTAAGGTCAGTGGCATTTGTCCTTGCACCAGTGGGGAGGGACACCTACAGATAGGCATGCTTGGGCTCTCCCTAGCACTGGGAGCTTGCGTGTGGGGCTCACACGTGGGTGTCACCAGGATGTCTTGGCCCAAATGAAGCAGCATCCGAGGAAACAGTCCAAACCTGTATCTCAAGGAGACCACTTCTGGGACAAAGAGGAGAGAAAAATATTTTAGAAGAGACTGGGTGGCTGGAAATGACAGGATCCTCTCTTGGACCAGACCTGAGCTCATCCACCCATCGAACGTCTGAAGGCCCTTTCTTCCTGCTTGCCAGCATCATTCTTCCAGATTGGCTGCTCCTAAGCTGCACCCAGGGAAGCTGTAAGATCCTTCCCTGCAAAGGAAAATGAGCTCTTCCCTGGCCGCTGCAAATAAAGACATCTCAAGGAGCCAGGCATGGTGGCATATGCTGGTAATCCTAGAACTCTGAAAGTCTAAGGCGGGACAATCATAAACAAACCTGGCCCAAGCAACTTAGTGATTTAGCAAGGCCCTGTCTCAAAATTATTTCCTTTTAAAAAATGGGCTATGAGCCAGGCGTGGTGGTGCACACCTGTAATCCCAGCCAGCGCTTGGGAGACTGAGGCAGGAGGATCAATGTGAGTTCGAGACCAGCCTGGGCTACAAAAGTGAGCTCAAGGCCAGCCTGAGCTGCATAGCGAGACCCTGTCTCAAAAAGACAAAAAAAAAGAAAGAAAGAAGGAAAGAAGATATACTTGTGTTTAAAAAAAAAAAAAAAAGGGCTATGGATGTAGGTCAGTATTAGTCTTCAGTGCCACCGAACAAACACCTCAAGGGAAGATCTTGATTGGCCAGGCTTAAATCACGTGTCCATTGCTGGGCCAATCACTATGAGCACAGGGATGGGGTTGCAGCACTGGCCAGACTGGAGTCCTGTACCTCCCTACCTCTGTGCCCAGGATCCGGATGAGATGACTGTTTTAAGAAGTCATCTTAACAGGGGAGCTCCCTGAGGAGGTGAGACCCTCGGGATAGATAGGTCAGGAGCTGCCCGCGTTCCTCACAGGCTTGTTCACTGTTCCCTGCAATACTGCTACTTAATACCTGCTGCATTCTAGCTCAGGACCTCCAAAGAGGTTCTTAGCCCCGCCCCCACCCGCTTTTCCTGGGTGGCTTCCTGCTTGTCCGCTGTAGGTGGTGAGGAGCAAAGTAAGGGTGGGGACTGTGTATGTCGTTCAGGAACCAGGTTGGAGAGACGGTGGGGCAGGCGGGAAGAGGGATCCTATGTTCGGTCTTCACAACAGAGACTGGCGCATTGGGTTTTTCAGCGCACTGGGGGAAAAGGAAACTTCTCAGGGAAGCAGGTATAGCCGACTCCAGCCTGGAATTATTTCACACAGACCCTTCCCATCCTCATTTCCCCTTCCTGGCAAACCACACACGGCCACTTCCTGTATTTGGCCATTAAAACCACATTTACTGTGCTCCCTCCCTCAGTTCACTCATGGACAAGGTCACAGCCTTTCTGCGCTTTTATTTTTAATTATAGGCAAACCCCGTTTGGCTGTAATTACAGGCAAATTCATGTCACCTCAGCAGGAGGTGCACTGTGGGGCTCGCAGCAGGGCCTCTGGTATCAGGAGCTTATTTTGGAATCCAGGCTTCATCACCATGAACCTGGAGGATCCATGTCACCTTGCTGAGCTTCAGTTTCCTTGTATGAATTTTAGTAACAGATTAGCTAACAAAGCGGTAACACCACGGCTGTCCCAGGGCCTGGCAGCCAGCAAATGCTGGTAGCTGTGGTTGGTTTCCTCTGGCTTCCTCATCAAGGGCTGCTCTCCAACTCCATCACCCCGAGGATCCACTTTCAACTGCAGCCTAGCAGGGCTTGGTGGTAGACATGTCGCCCTGCTACGGGAAGAGCTCAGCATGGTGCTGTGCTGGCTACTTCTGAGCTGACTCCATAGCAAGCTACTTCGGCTCTGTGAGCCTCAGCAGCCACACGTGTACATGAGAATACGAATAGAATGATCATGCTCACCCAGCATGGTGGGGCACGCCTGTAATCCCAGCACTTGGGAGGCTGAGGCAGGAGGATCACTGCGAGTTCAAGACCAGCCTGGGAGACAAAAGTGAGCTCAAGGCCAGCCTGAACTGCATAGCGAGACCCTGTCTCAAAAAGACAAAAAAAAAAGAAGAAGAAGAAGAAGAAGAGCGCTTGAGCAGCCTGAGTTGCTATGAGGCAAATAGGACAAGCCCAGCTGTCACCTCCTTGGTATTCTGCTGGGAAAACCTAGGTTGGGCTGTGTAGTCTTACTCTGTGAGAAGGCGGGGAAAGCCAGCTGGAAGGCACAGGGCTGCAGGCAAGCGAGGACATCACTCAGGCTCAGGAAGGGTGACGGACACAAAGGTTCCAGCTACAGGCAGTCAGGCCACGGTGCCGCTGCTAGGAGCTGCTTTATCACCTTCGGGACAAACACAGTCAGATCCCACTCTTTCCTCAATTAATAACTTTGAGAACACCTGCTCCCTTAGTCCCTCGCTGGGGGATTTCCACACATGCATCCAAATTGTGTAAAATTGGCACTTACTCAACCCCAAAGCCGAGCAGAACATAGATGGGCAGTTTCTCATCACCACTTGGTGACATGGCTTAACACTGGCTCCCCACACACACTGGCCCCCATGGACAGGGGGTCACTCAAGTCGGCCAGCTGCAGGGTGCCTTCCTGGGTCTGTCTATTCAGAGAATTTCTGGCACCTTTGTCTGAATCTCTATCTGTATCTGCATCATCTGAATCTGTATTTATATCTCTTCACCTACCATAATGTTACGCGCTCATGGGAAACAAAATAAATAACAAATAAATGACTCACGTTCAGTCCTTTAGGGTCAGAATGAAAACATGGCTCTTCCAAGGTGACCTGGTAAGCCAGTGGCAGATTTCTTGGCTTCTCTCTCACTACGGTTCCTCCTTCATGCTGTGACTGCTCCACTTAAAACTAAAGAATGAAATAAAAGCAGCAATGGACTTTTTAATGTTTGAACTGAAAATCCTCACAGTTTTTTAAAGGGTAGGTGTTGTTAAGCAGAGAGGGAATTAATATTTATTGAACATTTATCTACTATGTGCCTGGAATCCTCCTGGTTTTCCTGTCACTTAATCCTCACACTAACCCACCAGCACTGATGGGTTTTGTTGTTCCTGTTTGCTGAGAGAGAAACAAAGACCTGGAGCAGCTAAGTAGTGCCCATGGCACAGTTTTTTACACTTGTGACCTGGTGTCTTCCTGGCTTTGAGTGGAGGGGGCTGGGGCATGAACTGGGTCAGGAAAAGCTCCTTACAGCTACGAAGGAGGAGGCACGAGTCGAGCAAGAAGATCGCCGTGGGCAAGGCACTTGCTAACTAGCACCTGCTCGCGGAGCAGTCTCTCTTGGGGTAGTAGGCTGTTTGCAAGGTCAGGACAAGGACTAGGCTGAGGCAAGAGAGGCAGCCCTGGGTCAGCCCGGAGAGCGAGGTCTGCCTCAGGGCCACAGCCTGAGTGCTGCTCCCAGTCCCCCTGTGTATGGGATTCCATGTGGGAGAAAGAAGGCGGCAGATCTGAGGGTGAGATCCCTGACGTGTTCCCTTCCCTCTGCAGGCCCCCTACGCCCACCGCCTGTTCCTGCACGAGGGCTGGCCACTCTGCCTGCGGGATGAGGTTGTGGTCCACTTGGCACCGCTCAATCCACTCTTACTGCGCCAGGGTGACTTCTACCTCCAGGTGGAGCGCAGGGAGGAGCAGTCTGTCAGCATGATGATCAAATGCCTCTCCTTGGACCTCCGCACAGTGGACAAGAAGCCTGTTCCTGAGTCATCCCACCCTCTACTTTTCACTCAAGAGTGGCTGGAGGCCATCAACAGTGACCTTGAGGGAAGTCCCCTGCACAATTGCCTGGTGGCTTCAGAAAATGGGATCGCCCCTGTGCCTTGGGCCAAGATCACCAGTCCAGAGTTTGTGGATGGCAGACCCCAGGCAGTGACCATCCCTTCACCTGCCTGGGCCTCCCTTCCACTGCAGGCTCTGGATCTGAACAGCCCTCAGGAGCTGCATCTGGCCAGCTCCCCTGGCGGCCAGGCACTTCTGATCCAGAATTCAGCCAAGGATCCAGGCAGGACATCGGGGAGCAAGTATCCAGGACTCATCAAGGCAGAGCAAGCCCGGTCTGGGGAGGTGGCCTTCAAAGTGGACAGAGGGTTGAGCCAGGGCTTAGAGGGAGACTATGTTGCTCTTGTGGGCTTTTCCCAAGAGAACAGAGGAGAGACTCCCAGTGGGGAAGTGGCGGCACCTAGTGGGTGTTCTTTGGGACCACTGGAGGAACTGGGTGGCAGTAGGGAGATTCCTTTGTCTCAAAAGACACTGGCTCTCCCAGAGCCGGATGGGGGACTTACCTTGCAAAACCAGGATTGTACAAAGCCAGCTCACTCAGAGGAGGAGCCCTGCATTTGGGGACTGAGAAGCAAGATCAAGCATAAAGAGCTTTTCCACAGCTCAGGGCGACAGCCCTACCTGAGTGCTCCCGAGGAGCCACTGGACGGTGCTTCTGGGATGCAAGCAACTCTGGGAAACCCAGAGGCCATGGCCCAGTTCAGGCCCGGACCGAAACAAACATCTTCTCCCTGCCTGTCCTCAGCTTCCGCTGTAGGCTCAGCCTCTGAAATCAAGGTGGAGAAGACCAACCAAAGAGACAGGAAGTTTCTCAAGCCCATGGCCCAGGCTAGTCACAACACCTCCTCTCCCTCCTCCTCGGGGTCCCCTACTGCTGGGCTCAAATTCTCCTTCTTAAAGGGACAGAAGCGATATCTCGTGCACCAGGACAAAGCTTCGCTCCAGCATGAACGGCCTTGGAAAGTCCTGTCTTCACTGTATTCTTCTAAGCAACGCCAAGCCAAACCCCTGGAGAAAGGTAGGGTGCCCACATGTTCCACTAGATGGGGTCAGGTACAAGGTGGCTCTGGGGTGAGGGAACCCACTTGGCCTGGCTCAGTTTTAGTGCTTTAGTACTCAGCACAGTGTGTGAAGGGCCTGAACTCTCAGGAGTCTGGAAGTGAAGCAGGCTGCATGGTGCCAGCCAGGCCCTGAACCTCTCTGTGCTCAGATCTGTGCAGTGAGGGTCTCGCCTACTTCACAGAGATGATTCGATGGCTCAAAGAGATACTGGAGGTAAGGAGCCAACGCAATGCCTGGCTTGTAGGAAACCAATGAGTATTAGAAGGGTGGAAGACAGAACATTTCTCCCCCCAGAAAAATCCATCTTCTGCTTAACGTCCTTTCCTTTGTTATTGCTTTTCTCCAGATGGAACAACTCACACAAAAACATCTGGCTCTGTTGCTGACTCAGGCCTGCTGTCTGGGAAAAAGGCTGGCTGCCCAGAAGCTGCGGCGGGCCCCCCAGAAAGAGCCCCTGGCCTGGAGGAGGAACCCCCAGGGCTTGAGACCAAGATTATGACCGTGGATGCTGAGATCTTCCACTCCAGGATAGCCTGCCTGCCAGGTTCCAGGGGGCTATCGGGTGGATGGGAGTGGGGATTCTCCTCGGAGTCCTAGTGCATAAGGAGAAGCCCAGAAGGCTGGTGTGTCATCTGTGGAGCTCAGTTTCCCCATATTCCTCTGAAGGAATTGGGTTAGATGAAAACAGCTTCTGTAGGTATGCATTTACACATTTGTCTGTCCATCTGTTCAACTGTCTATCCATCCACCAGATTTCGGTGAGAGCTATGGTGATTGTTTAGTTTCTTGGAAGCAGAGCTGGGGTGAGAGATCCTTGGGAATGGGATTTATTGGAGGAGAGGTCCCAGATAAGACAGACAGGGAAGCCAGATAGAGCAGCAGAAGGAAAGAGCGAGCCTGTGGTCTGACCCTGGAGAGAGCTCTGCAGCACAAACCACACTGTCCATTTGGCTCCATTTTAAGTTATAGGGGGGCTGGCTTTGTACTTTCCACTGGGTTCATCAGTCATTTGCTGTGGGCTGGTCCAGAGGCATCAGTCATTTAGTGTAGACTGAGCCCATGTCAGTCAACCATCAATTGTAAACTAACCCTGGGTGCCTCAGCTGTCACCTGAGGCAGCCTGGAGCGGGGCTGCAGGGTGAGCCAGTGAGCCAGTTCTTCAGAGAGCAGGCATTGTGAGCCATTTGTGGCCCTCGCGCCCAGCCTCTGGGGGATGGTGAGTGCTCTGCCTGGGTGGCTTCTGGCAAGAGAACGGACAGCGTCTGATCCTGAAAGTGTTATTATTCCTGCTTAATTTTATTCCATAACTACTTACTGAGCCTTGAACTTAGCGCTGGGGGTTTATTAGGGAACAAGTCAGATGTGCTCTGTGCCTTCAGAAAACCTATTTTCTAATGGAAGAGACAATTCAACAGGTCATAGCAACACAATGTATCATGACAGTAGGGAAGGGCAGGGGCTGTGGGAACAGAGCTGCGGTCCCCGGCCCAGGCTTTTGGTGAGGGGAGGTGTAGGAAGGCTTCAGTCATAAAGTCTGAGTTCATTAGGGGTTAGAATAGTGTTCCAGACCAAGGGAACACCATAGGCCTGGGGACAGAAGAGATCCCAGAGGTTTGGGGAAACTGTCCTGCAATTCTATTTTATTTCATGCACCTCTGCAGGACCCAGGCACAGTCCTGTCTCTTTGCAGCTCTGGGGGACATCATGTTTTTCCTTGTTTTCTTGTTGGGGATTTGTTGAGTTTTTCAGTAGCTGTAGGTAACACCCTGTTCATCCCTTGACCCCTAAGCTGTGCTCCCCATTTCCACCAAGATGCCTGGTGCACAGCTGAGCAGGGACGTCAGCACCTTGGGCTTCAGATCTGAGGGTTAATGGTCTGATTCTGGTACCAGCTGCTAGGCAGGGCAATAGCTAGGGCAGCGGGGCCATCAGACATACAGGATTGGCTATGTGCAGAGGCCTAATCAGGCAGTGCCTCGTGGGGAGCCAGATCCCCAAACTGGCCTCGCAATGCCTGAGTTCTGAGCAGAGGTGTGGCCTAAGTGCTTGGACCCTTCCTGGTCAAAGTGTGGTCCAGGGACTGATGATCTCAGTGTCACCATGGAGCCTGGGAGGATGCAGAACTGGGCCTGCTGCACAGAGCCAGCATTCTAGCAAGATCCTGGCACATAGGGCCAGCCTGGGAACTCAACAGACTAAAGTGCCTACTTAGGCAGAATGCAGCGGTCAGGGTTTGATCCTGGGTGTGCCGTGTTGGCCCTGAGGCGAGAAGCATGCTGAGACAGTGATGGAGACTGGGCGTGGTGGTGCACACCTATCATCTCAGGACTTGGGAGGCTGAAAACAGGAGAATCACTACGATTCTATCCAATCTATGTAGTGAGACTCTGTAGATCCTGTAGACCTTGTCCTAAATGCAGAAAAAAATATAATATATAAATAAATATTATATACATTTTATATATAAATAAATATAAAGATATATTTTATATATAAATATAAATATATTTTTATATAAATAGAAATATATTTTATATATATAGATATACCCTATATAAATATATATTTTGTATAAATATATATATATTATATAAATATATAACATATTATATATATAAATAAATACATAATATATAAACATATGATATATTATAAATAAATATATAATGTATATTTTATATATAAGTATATAATATATTATATATATATATATATATATATATATATATATATATATATATCCCGGCACATGGAATTTGCAAAGCTGTTCTAAGCCTCTAAGGCTAGTCAGACCATCAGAGGCATTGACTGCAATCTCCTCGGGCCTTGTGCTAAGCACGAGGGCAGCAGTCGCGCCTGAGGACACTCTTGAGGGGTCCCTTACTCCTCCAGGGCCTTGGAGAAGCTTATGTGTGATGGGAGCTTGGGGCTGGGACCAGCTTCTACAGAGGGGAGGAAGAAGCGGTGCCCTCCTGGAGGAGGCGGCAGCTTGGTGGGCGTCAGGAGCCGAAGCATTTCACCAGATGAAGACAGGAGGGAAGGGCAGACTTGGAAGCCGACCAGCATAAGCGAAGGTGGGAAGTGGGGCCGGTGTACCAGTTTGCTGGGTCAGGTGCAGCACAGCAGCAGTGACTTCCTCCCTGTCCTGGAGGCTGTGCTCATTGCACAGGTGGGAGAGTGAGACGCACAGCCTAGGCCCCCAGAACAGGACGCAGCCTGGAGGGAACCCATGGCTGGAAGGGTGCAAGGATCAAGCACCAAGCAATCACGGGAGGTCTCATGTCATTCTCCGAGCAACCTGGTCAGCTCGGGACTCTGTCTCATCTAACAAATGAGGCTGAGTTCAGAGAGGCACAAACTTGCCGAAGGACACAGAGGGAGATAGGGCAGAGCCAGGCCACAAGCTTTGCCTCCCAAGGAGAGTGAGCTATCTCTGTGTAGAGGAAGGACTCAGAAGACTTTCTTGAGGAAGTGGTTTTTCAGTTAGGTCTTTGAAGGATGAATAGGAGTTCAGAGTTCCCAAAAGAAGATTAAGGAGATTCTAAACAGAGGGATCAAATGGGTAAAGCTCTGGAGGCGAGAGAGGAGGTTCCTATAGACCGAGGTTCCAGCTGTGTTCTACTTGCTCATGTGCATTCTTCTCCTCCAGGTGGCCGGGACAGGACAGGGCGACCCCTCCTTCTGGTGTTCACTGCAGAGGAGGCCTGGAAAGCACCATGGTGCACAGCCTCAGAGGTCACAAAGCTGCTGTCCTACTTGTGCAGCATCCCCAGGTGAGAACCTGGGCCACTGTCAGAACCCCATCTTCTCCTGGACCCTCTTAGCCTGGAGTTCCCACCAGGGCCGAGTGGAGGGGTCTTACGTCCACCCATCCAGTGGGGAGCCGAGGGAGCCAAGCCTGAGTCAGAGGGACTGTTCAGGAAACCAACCAGGGACAGGCAACTTTCGGGAAAGTTTATGTGGTACTAGAAACCAGTGTTGGGCACCAGTGGTTCTTAAATTTGAGGCAGCATGGAGTCATGGGGCTGGGGCTGTTTGAGCAGACAGATGAGTTCCTGACTCACAGATCTGGGCTGGAAGACCTGGGAGTTCTCCTTTCTAACAAGTCTGGCCTGGGCAGACCACACTTGAAGATCCCCGAGGTACTGGGAAGAGTACGAAGGCTAATGGGAGCTGGAAGCCTTGGGAAGGCTTCCCTGAGATGGTGGCCACTGAGAGGCTTGCTGGACTATAGATATTTGTGAGGGGAGAATGAGTGCATGAGGGTGACGGGACAAGAGTCACTGAAGGATGGTGACAGCTCTAGCCGGGACAGCCTTGGGGGGCTGTTCCTCGGGACTGCGGCTGTAGGCCCCAGCTCAGCCTGGGTCCCTTTGGCACCTCCTCTCTGCCATCACTGCCCCTGAGATTTGTCTTCCTCTTATGCAAGGTGGCATGGCTCTTCTAGTGGGGAGGGGGAGGGCAGTTCTCAGAAGTGACCACCACAGTGGCCAGGGACCTCACTGACTTTCTGTGTGACCTTGGGACAGTAACCTGTCCTCTCTGAGGCTCGAGATAGAAGAGATCCTGCTGGAGCAGGGGTTTGTGTGCAGACCCATCTCTACCACCATCCAGCAGGGGGCAGTGAAGTCAGAGGCCTTGGAGCTACCTCTCCCTCTCCATCCTTTCACTCTCCGTGCCTCAGTTTCCCCTTCTAGACAGTAGCAGCAGCAGCAGACATCTACATCCCTCTCCCTCGAGGCAGCGGCTGGATGCTTTACTGAATGAGCTTCTCCGTCTGCTTGTAGCCCCATCAGGGTGGCTTCATTAGCATTTTCTGGACTCAGACAGACAGAGCAGCTCCCCTAGGCCACCTGATGCTGAGGGTAGCGCCACAGCTCTGTAACTCTGTGGACACCGCTGGTTTTGTCCACACATTGGGTGATGGCAAAGCTTGAAGGCAGTTAGGAGTTACTTCCACACCTCTCTGATCATCAGATTGGCCCACAGCATAGGCAGCCTCCCCCTCCCCACCCCCACCCCTTGGCCCACATGATATCTACCAACCAAACACCAGGGATGATATGGGCCTGGGCTATTTTAACAAGTCCTAGTGTCCGGGCCAGGGTGAGAAATCCCTAGGAGCCACCACCAGGTAGCCCTCTCTCAGCCCAGCTAACAAAGCTGAACCTGCAGAGGCGTTTTGGCTACGAGTCACTGACATTCCAGTTCAAAACACTCACTTAGGAAATGTATCACTCTGTGTCTGCCTTCCAGTTCTTTCTAAGAACTTTTGAAAGGAGAGGATATCCCCCTCACAAGTCCCCTGCCACTTCTCGTATCTCACTGGTCATGAGATGTCATGTGACTCTTGTGTCTCCAGTCATTGACCAGGGAAATTGGATCCTTAATATGGTTTCCATCAATTAAAAATCACCCTTGGGGCAGACATATTGACACACATCTATAACCCCAGCATTCAGGAGGCTGAGACAGGAGGACACCTAGAGTTTGAGCCCCCCCCCCCCCACGCTTCATAGTGAACTCAAGACCAGCCTGAACTATACAGGGTGAGCCTGTCTAAAAATATAAAACAACAGACTGGGGAGATAGCTCGGAGGTCTAAGCGCCTGCCTGGCAAGCATAAGGACCCAAGTTTGATCCCCAGTACTGCAGCGCCAGCCCCAGAACCCTGGATATGCTGTGCCAGCCTTGAAATGGCATGGTGGTGCACATAATCCCAGCATTGGGGAGGCTGAGATAGGAGGATCCATATGAGTCTAAGCTGAGTAGTGAGACCCTGAACCAAATAAAAAATGAATAAAATAAATAAAAATTAAAATTAAAACAAAACCACCTTTCAGAGATATGGCTGTCCAGAAGCAGTGGGTTCTAGAAGTCCTGAAGGGTTTCCTGGAAGGGGCACTGGGACTTTGGTCTTTCACAAACCAAGCCAGGCCTCCAGCAGCCAGTTTCCCTGTCATATGCTAGCGCCATCTGCCCATGAGCCTGGCTATGCAGCAATACTGCTACCTCTGTCTCCTACTTGCAGGCCAGAAGATAAAGCCAAGGGCCTGATGGTTGTGATTGACGCCAGGAAACAGCCCCCACCATCGGCTCTGGTCAGTGCCCTGCAGGCCATCCAGGTAAGCGGGAGGCGAAGATCACCAGCGATTCTCATGTGCCCACAGCGCTGGGGCTCAGGCTGGAACCAGGGGCTTTTAGTGGCAGCTAAGGGAAAACAGACTTAAGGACAAAGGCAGTTGGCTGACTAACTGAATAGCGCAGGAGTCAAACCAGCTTCAGGTACTGCTCAATCCCAGCGCTCAGATATTGTCACAGAATATGGTTCCTCTCCGTTTTTGGCCCTGTCCTCCTGGGAGGGGACCGCATTCCCACAATCCCATCTGGCAAATGGGGTGGCAGTGTGACTCCTAGCAGCTCTAAACACATGTGGTGTCATTTAAATACAAATGAGTGTGCAATTCCAGAGGTCTCAGCAAAAGCTTCTTGGTGTTTACTAGTCCTGATTACGTTAGACACCCCGCCCTCCACCTGTCCCCGTGGTCAGAGAACGCAGCCCACTGGTCAGCTCGGATGTG
This sequence comes from Myocastor coypus, assembly GCA_004027025.1. Classification (NCBI taxonomy): domain Eukaryota; kingdom Metazoa; phylum Chordata; class Mammalia; order Rodentia; family Myocastoridae; genus Myocastor; species Myocastor coypus. The sequence continues at coordinate 31,899 of PVJA010009282.1, read as the reverse complement.
GCTCTGCTGGGCCTCCTGAGCTGGGTGCAGGGAAGAGGTGTCCAGGCAGCTGTTACGGGCAGTAGGGCAGATGAGCTTTGGTATGTGCTTGCCTCGTGGTCTGACCTCCTCATTGTATAGATGAGAAACTGAGGCCACAGAGGTGGGGTATCTGGGAAGGAAGCTTGGACCTCCTGCTCCCCCTCCAAATATATCCCACAAAAGCCCGGCCCTAGCGGACCCTGCTCTGTGCCCCTGCTTGCTGCCTGAGGGGGTGGGTGCTCATGAGGGCTGGGGCAGGGCACTCCTAAAGTGGCTCTCTCCGGCAGGCTGTAGTCCTGGCCCCCCTCAGCACACTGTTCATCCTGGGGGAGAAGGAGGATGCTGTCCCGCTGCAGGTGTCACCTGACATCCAGGTAAGCAGAGGCATCATGGGAGCGGGAGGGGACTTGTTGGGCAGAGCTGAGTGGGCTAAGGACCATGAAAAATTACAGGAATCACAAGCTAGAGAAGGCCTTGAGATGATCTAGTGTAGGGGGAAGAAAATACAAGGCCTGGTGCCGCCTCTCCATCCTGTCTCCAAATCAGGTAGAACCAAATCAATCAGTGGATGATAAGGCATGATCAAAATACATAGTGGATGTTTAGAGTTTTAAAATTTTATTACAGTGAAAGACTTACTGCTGTTATTTTCCCTCAATCCCCACCTTGCTCTGAACACACATGTCCCATAATTCTTGGGGCTTTGTGCAGCATTTCTGGAAGTCTTTCCTGAGTGTCTATGAGGCAAGGTAAAAATACAGTGAATGCTGCTTCCAGGAGCCATCCAGTGGAAAGGCAGCCTCAAAAAACAGGGTGTGCCAGTTCCTCCTGACTCACTGGAACTGGCACTGTGCAGCTTCGGGCTCATCATCCTCAAGTCAAAAGTACTGGAAGGCAAATATCTTGAGTCAGTTCTGGCTATTAGGCAGCCGTAATAGTGCAACCAGAGGTTTACAAAAGAGGACTTCCAGAACTGCTCCAGAAAGTGGAAAGGATGCTGGGAGAAGCGTGCGCCAAGTGAGGGGAGCAGTTAGAGGGGAACTGATGGCCGCTTCTTCCATTGTGACAAGTTGCTTCAGCTTCAGTGTTCATCTCAGTGTTCTGTCACACCTCATATGTCTCTCTAGTCATCCCTACAGCCCCTGGGGGACTCTGCCAAGTGACTGCGAGTTGTACATGGCAGGAGACCTACTTGCAAAGCTTCTTCTGGTCAGCCTTCCACCCCTTCTTCGGATGGGAAAACTGAGGGTTGAAGCCACCCAGTAAGGCAGAGCTGAAGTCTTCTGACTCAGGGCCCAGTGCCTCGACCACCCTGTGGCTGACTGGCCAGCTGCCTCCGCCTGCCTTTCTTTCCCTAATTAATGCAAATGTGGTTGACTGGGAACTTTGAGTGGCTTCCTTTGATTAGTGAGTGCCAGGTCTCAGGAGAGTGAATATGGGCATCTCACCAGCCCTGCCCCACTTCTGGAAGTGATTTACAAGGTCTTTTTCTTTCTCCAGGTTAGTTAGGGAGGCACAGTGTGAGCCAGAGGTGTGCTATTCAAACCTGAGTGTGTGCAAAGCTTCTAGATTGATTGCCCAGAAAGCAACCCTTAAAACTAAGGTGTAGCCTCCTCTGTGATGTGAAAGCTGTAATGGCCCCAGGACTCTGCATTTCTAGCGCACACAGAGGCCATGGTGGTGGTTTTAAGCCACAAGTCACATTTTGAATAGCAGGGATGACAAATAGGTCTGAAACCCCATGGAATAAACTCCATTCCCACCCTACCTCTGTGTGCTATTCTCAGCATAAAACCGAAACTTCATTGCATGGGAGGAGCCATCACCTAGTCCTGTTCCTTACCATAGTGGACATCATTAGCATCGATGTCCATTCTGAGGAGGAGGTGGCGGTACCTTGGTGAGTCACCAGAGAGAGAGCATCAGAAGGATTATAGGGGAGTCTCATCACAGAGCCAGCTCTGATCAATTTTTGTTGTTTCCCAGAGAGCTATGTTGGGAAAGAGCCCAGCTCAGAGGGAATAAGTGCTGTGATTGATTAATGATGTCTGCTTTGGGCACAGACTGGAAGGGTGGCTATGTATTTGCCATTTCCTAACCAGGCTCTGGTTCTGAATTTTGATTTTTCTGAGCTCATTGGAGTGGTCTGGTTCCAAGGCAGGAATCTAGGCAGGACCTTCTCAAATATCTGTCTGCACAGAGTTCTCTGAATCATTTCTTTTGTCTGCAGGTGGAGGTACTGGCCTCACTGAAGGCCCTCAGCCACCATGTGGACCCCAGCCAGCTGCCTGCAGCCCTGAAAGGCCCCTTCCCCTACTGCCACAGCGAGTGGGTGCAGTTCTTCCAGGTGTCTACCATCACAGCCTTCAGCTCTCAGCTGTCACTGTTTTTTGTCTTCCCTTCACTGTCTTGCTATACAGATTTGTCAACCCCATTGAACTAATTCAAGCAGACAGTCATTCCACAAACATTTGTAATGAAGGTGCAGAGTGAAATGAGTAAGAGTTCAGGCTCTGGGGCCAGACTGCTCGAGTCCTGATCCAGCTCTGCTGTGTGACCTTGGGTGAGCTACTGACATCTCTGAGTCTTGGTTTCCTCATCAGTGAAATGGGAGGGTACCAATATTAGCTCTTTGTGGCTATTTTGTGAGAATCGAGTCAGAATGGATAAAGAGCTTTGGAGAGTGGCTGGCAATGCCCTGAGATGAGTCTGTGTTAACCGGAAGACTTACAGGCGTCTGTTCTGGGGGCGCACACAGCTCTGGGAGCTCAGGATGCATTGAGTGAGGCAGCTACGCAGCCTCCCATCAGGGGTAGGAAACACCGGCATTGCCAGTGCTGGGCTCCTGGCCCGCCTGGCCGTAGTCGTCCCCCCCCCCCCGCACTACCCTGACAGGGGCCCTTCCTGTGCAGTTTCACATGTGGGCACAGAGTGGGGGTGGCTTCCATGAGGGCATACAGGGCGCAGCAGCTACAGATGCCCACCTAGAGTCCTCTCCCACCAAGGGCCCAGATGCAGCCTAGTCTAGGGCTGAGCCAGGTCACTGTCTCATGGAAGGCTTCTCCCTGACAATGATGAGCATAAAAAATGTCACCATGCATTGTCAGATGTCCCCAGAATGCAAAGTCACTCCCACTGAGAGCCACACTACCAGTCTAGCATAGTGGTGTATTTGATACCGGCATAGGGGACCCTCTTTTATAGCTGTACCTGGCTTTGAACAGGCGGGACATTTGGCCCAGTGTCTCTGTGGGTTCTGCAACCGAGGACTCAGCCCACTGCAGATGGAAGACATTTGAAAGCAAAGCCTGCATCTGTGCGAATGAGTGTGTACAGACTTTCTCCTTGGCGTTATTCCCTGAACAATACAGCAGAACAACTATTTACATAGCGATTACATTCCATTAGGTATCAGAGGCAATCCAGGGATGGTTTACAGTACAGGAGAGCTCGTGTTGAGGGTGGGTGCAGATACTGCACCTTCACACAAGGCCCTCAAGCATCCTTCAGGCTTGGTGTCCGGGGTGGTCCTAGAACCCATCCTCCCACATGCCAAAGGATGTCTATACCCAAACTCCTAATGGGGGGGTGGAGTCCTGAGAAAGTGCCTTTCCTAGTTGTTCTTGGGCTCCATTTCCCATTTCCAGTTAATTTGGTAGCTTCTGAACTACACTGCAGCTTTCAAAGCTTTCCTTTCCATGAACTCTTACTTGGACCAGACTATAAAGCTACTGGTGGTGGCAAAGGCTGGTTTGCCCTGGGCTCTAAGTGCTGTGAACAAATTAACCCATCAAATCCTCTCACACCACATGAGGCAGGAGCTACAGTGATCCCCACTTCACAGAGGACCCGCAGAGGACCAGAAGGCTAAGGAACTTATTCAAGGCCTCTCAGCTGAGCCAGAGCTGGGCTAAAGTGGGCCGACCTAAGGATGTGGTCTTCCCCTGCCTTTCCCCTCCACAGGGTCTTCTTGCTGGCCTCAGGGACGACAGAACCGTCTTCTTTCTCCCCTGTCTCATCCCAGCGCCTGCAGTTTCAGCCCAGTGTAGGGCCCTCCAGGCCAGCAGCACCATCATTTGCTGGGGGTGCACATTCTTGTGTGCACCCTAGAGGCATGGAACTCTGCCCTGATGCTTCCCGGTGTGTCCTTCTGGGCGGGGCCGCATCTCCCTGGCTAGGCCTGACACCTGCTCTGCTTTCTGTCCCACAGCACTTGGATCCTTTTCTTGCTGAGCTTCACCGGGCCTCCTCCTTGCTACAGGCTTCCATTGAGGAGTTTGAGAAGGGTGACCCCCCTGGTGGGCTGCAGGTGAGCCTGGGACATGGGACAGGGAAGCCACACCCCACCCCAGCCTCTACAGACCAAGCTCAGGGAAGGCAACAGGCAGGGTGGGCAGCACATCTTCGTATTTCCTTCCCAATGGCCAGTATTTCCTGGGCACCTGCTGGGCCAGGCTGGCTCACATCTGCCCTGGCAGATCTCACAGTGCAGTGGTACAGGTGGTCACTAAAAAGCAAGCCAAGAAATGGACAGGCAGTCCCAGGTTGTGCTCAGATACCATGAAAGTAAGACTGACAATGACAGGAGAATGGCCTTTCTGAGAGCTGCACGTTAAGCTGATGCAGGAAACTCAGCAAGGAGCCTGCCATCGAGCAGGATGGCACTCCAGACCAAGGGTAGCCACGAGCAAAGGCCTCGAGACTGGCGAGGCTCAACAGGCACAGAAATAACATGGAGGCCGGTGTGAGGCAGAGCGAGTAGGAGGGAAGAAGAGAGCATCCGGAACTCTTCCAGGTCCATGGGGTGAGGTTCCTTCCTAAGGGGGCCAAAAGCCACTAGAGAATTTTAAAGCTAGGGGATGATCAGACTTGCTCTTTTTGATCTTTTCAGTTGCCTGCTGGAGAACAGACTGTAGGGGGAGCCAGAGGGCGGCAGGGAGATCTGTGGCAGAGAGGCTAGGATGGGTTGTCTCCGCAAGCTCTGAGCTTGGACCATTGAAGTTGCCATGGTGATAAGAGGCGTGGCTTGAGGAGACAGACTAGAGACAAAAGGTCATTTTCTGGAGGAACTGGGGAATTTGGCAACCTTGACATGGTCAGGAAAAAAGGGACGATGGAGCCTAAGGGAACCTCTCTACGCTGGCAGGAGGCTACCAGTTGTCTGAGCAAGTCCAAGGAGCTCATGGAGGCCATGCTGAGAGACCCGGGCCTGCTGCACCTGCAGCAGGAAGGTGGGGCCACCCTGGCCAGGCTGCAGTGTGAGGCCAGCCGGCTGGACTCCAGCCCCGACGTCAGGTACAGATATCCAGCCCCTCCCTCCACCTCCCCTCCCCGTCCCCCAGCCGGGGATGAGGGCGCCAGCCAAGAGGACATGTAGAGTGGCTCTCACGGCGGCGCGGGCCCCACGTCTTGGGCCGAAGCCCCATCCCAGGCCTTAGCGACTCCTCTGCGCTCTCTCCCTGCCTCCCTCCTTTCTCCCTGGCCATCTTCACCCTGCGGCAGGCATGAGACGAGATCTCCCCGTGATCTCCCTGATGCTGCCTCCTCTTGTGCACCAGGCCATTCTCTGAGGTGCCCTGGGCCAAGCCCTGCAAATGCCCATCCCACTCTGTCCTGGCAAGAGTCCTGTGACATCCTCATTGTCCTCTTCTGGAGGGTCACCTCCAGGACTTAGGGAGGCGGTAGTGGCTCACTGGAGATCTGAAGCCAGGACACCAGAGCGTGTGGCCCTTCACCTCCTATGTCCCCACTGCTGTCAGCCAGATAGAAGAACTGCACGGGGGCTGGGGCAGGGGGCACCGAGTAAATGAGACAGCCATGCCCTTAGGCCAGAGGTGGGGGGACAGCCAGTGAGTTATAGGCGGAGCCTCCCCGGCCTGGAAATCAACTTCAAAATCTGAAATATTTCAAGCACAAGTAGAAAATTCATGCCCAAAGTTATTAAAGAGATTCTATAAAATGACCTTCTGGCTGTGGAGAAGCCATGTATGAAACATAAACAAACCTTGTCTTTACACTTGAGTCCCATTCCCAAGATATTTCAAAGTAGCTATGCAAATACAGCAAAATACCAAACAAAAAGAAAAATTGTCTGTCTGAAACACTTTTGGTCCCAAGAGAAGGAATACTCAGCCTGTGATTAAGTTGGTCAGTAATTTGAAATATCTTCTCCCTTATTTTTTTTTTTTATTTTATTTTATTTTTTTTGTCTTTTTGAGACAGGGTCTCGCTGTACAGTTCAGGCTGGCCTTGAGCTCAGTTTTGTAGCCCAGGCTGGTCTCGAACTCTCACCGATCCTCCTGCCTCAGCCTCCCGAGTGCTGGGATTACAGGCGTGCGCCACCACGCCCGGCTCTTCTCCCTTAAAATACAGCTATAATCTGATGATGAAAATGTGTAATATAACCATTGTCAAATTTTTCTGGTTTTGAAATTCTGTACTATATGTACTCTTACTTGTTACTATTTTTCTATCTTTGTTTCTGCTATTTTTAGTCTTTAAAATAAATAAATAAAATTTAAAAAAAAAACCAAAATGCTGATCTAGAGAGGAACAGATAAGCAAACTGTGTACATACATACAATGGAACATTATGTAGCCATAAAAAGAACCAAGTACCAAAGTGTTATGGTTCATGTCTAGTTGTCCCCCCAAAGCCTCATGCAGTCATGAGGCAGGGACTTCTAGAGTTTGAAACTTGACTCATAATCCACTGGGATTATGTGTTTTAGTACTGGTAGGATTATGGGTCTGAGTACTTCTAGGATTATGGGTGTGATCTAAAGCGGATAGGCTGAGTCAGAGAGCCTGAATGTAATATAAAGAGAGACAGAGAGACAGACACACGTTGTTGCTCTGCTGCCCTGATTAGTTGGTTGCCTCTGTCACCATTTTGTTGCTGTTCTGCTGCCATGAACTGCTGGCCTCTGCATTGTGCCTCTTTGCCTTGGATCCAGCGAGTACAGACTGAAACCTCCAGTAACTGTGAGCTAAATAAACCTTTCCTAAAAAAAAAAAAAAAAAAAAAAAAAAAAAAAAAAAAAAAAAAAAAAAAAAAAAAAAACAGCTACATATATCCAGGAGTCTTTGCAGAACAATCTGCATTTAGGACACATCCAGCGTTGTTCTAAGGAAGTGAAAATGTTCACTCAACTCCCGCTCCTGCAGCAAACGCTAGTGCCATCTTCACCTTACAGAGAAGGGATGTGCAGGCCCAGGACTTGAGCCTAGACACCTGGGCCCAGAATCTCGAACACATCCCCTTGGGCTACACCCTGCACTCGAGGCAGGCTCAGGCAAATAGGCAGCCGGGCGGTACTGGGCGGCACCGGGCCTGGCGCCCCTCACACTGTCTACAGCAGCGGCTGGCACCATCCGTCCTCCTCAGCGTGTTCCAGGTCCATCTTGAATCCTGTGGACGCGTGGCCGTCTTTGTCTCCACCAGGGGGCGCTGTGGGTCCGTGCGAGTCCCTGCGCGTGTTTGCATCGCGCTGGACCTGCGCCTGCCGGTTCCGGTCCCTTCCTCTCTCTTTCCTAGCCTTCCTCTGCCGGCATTTCTGGCATTTTCCGTCCATATGCTTCACGCCCCGTAAGTTTTTACCCCCTCTCCAGAAGGTGGCGACCTGTAGGAAGATGCAGTCAGACGTGGAGGGCCAGGCCGGGCACTGCTGGCCTGGAAACGCATGCTTTCCTTCCATCTTTCCTACCCGTTTCTCTCTCCTCTCTCTCCCCTCCCCTTCTCTTCTCTGTTTTCTTTTCTTTCCCTTCCCTTTCTTTATTCTAACACTAGGAAGCCAGGATCTTACAATGTTGGACAAGCGCTGTACCATGGAACATCCCTTTTTTGATTTTTTTAAATTTAAGGCAGGGTCTTCCCAAGTTACCCAGGCACACTTGAACCTGCAAGCCTCCTGCCTCAGCCGTCCGAATACTGGGGTTACCACTTGATAGAGCTCTTTTCCTTTTTCTGAGATTCCTCCTTCCACCAAACCATCTCTATGCCAGGAATCCCATTCACTTCCTTTGTGTCTTGTGGCTTTGGATTTTTTTTTTTTTTTTTTTTTTTAAGTCCGTACAGAGACAGCCCTGGGCTACTTCCAGTACAGACTACGTGAGTGAGAGTCACTGCCCCCTCCAAACCTCAGTTTTTCCATCTGTAAAATGGAAAGGATGCCAGGGCAGCCATCTGCCTTCACGGGGATGGAAACGACAACTCGCTGACCAGTGGCCTGAGAGGCCACTGTGTGAAGCACTTCACAGCTTGAGGGCGGTCATCACTTGGGTCACCCTCGCACTTCCTGAGGAGCTTTAGAAAGCCTCTCCCAGAGACTGACTTGGCTGGCCCGGCGTAGGCTCCGGGTATTGACGTTTCTGTGCGCTCAGGGCAGGCGCAAATGGGCAGGCAGGGTGGAGAGCTAAGGCACGGGGTTTTTCTGTCTCCCCAGGGGGTGCTGTCACGCTCTCCACCTCATAGATGGCAGAAACATTGTTTGCATAAACCCCATCCTACGTGGTGGCAGGACTAGGTCTTAAACCCAGATCTGTCCAGCAGGCTTCCCACCCTGCTAGGGAAGGGATGGCATTTCACTGTGTCTTCTGTGTCTTCTGGAGTCTTTGCAGAACAATCTGCATTTAGGACACATCCAGGGTTGTTCTAAGGAAGTGAAAATGTTCACTCACTTAACTCCCGCTCCTGCAGCAAATGCCGGTGCCATCCTCACCTTATAGAGAAGGGATGTGCAGGACCCAGGACTTGAGCCTAGACACCTGGGCCCAGAATCTCGAACACATCCCCTTGGGCTGCACCCTGCACTCGAGGCAGGCGTTGTGATCCCAAGGTGTCTGCTGGTCTTCCCAGTCCCATAAAAAGACCAAGGCTGAATCTCAGAGAGCGATAGGAGCCTGGGCAAGATCACGCAGCAAGTCAGCAGCTGAAAACCCAAGCTAAGGTCACGGAGTTGGAGAGCCGGGCGGTGTGCTAGGCACAAGTTCCAGGTGGGCTCGAGGCAACTCATGGGCTTTTTCTCACCTTCTCCCACCTCCCAGGAGCCATCTGGCGGAAGCAGCTGCCCTGTACAGCCTGGTGGATGAGCAGCTTCATGTCCTGGTCACCGCGTCCAACCACCTTCTGGGAAGGCTGGAGCTCCGCATTCGCCTGGGCCGCCTGGAGGCTGCTGTCCAGCAGGTGCAAGGGGCGTGATGGTGGAGCGTGATGCTGGGAGCCCGGCCCCCGCTAGCCTCAGATGTTGATTGGGGCCGATATTGGCTGCCTCCTTGGGCATTGTGCAGAAACTGTGTTGTTCTGTAAGTCACCCCAGAGGAAGAAGGGAACTTGTGCTCCTGGGTGAGAAGCCCTTTGTGCCCTCTGTCCCTCCCTGGGTCTCCATCTCTGAGGACAGAAGGGGGAAGTGATTTGCTGGGTTCACATAATGAGTTTATGGCTGGCCCAGACTCCTTCCTCTGCAGCCGATCACGTGACCCCAGGGATGAGGAGCTCAGCCCCTGGAGGCCACCCCTTTTATGACTGAGTGGCAGCGAGTGGTCAGCTAGCATGAGCCGTGCCCCACCACCCTGATTATGTGTAGGATGCCAGGCAGGCCACACGCCCTCCGGGCCCTGCTCAGCCAGGAGTGTGTTCCAATGGTTGGAGAGCATGCCCTCACCATGTCTCTTGCCCAGAACTGGCCAGGGATAGTAGCGGGTGGTGAATGAATGGGCTCAAGACCTTGGCCTGCTGGAAGTCAGGGACCTGGCCCAGGGGTGTCTCCCCAGCAGTCCCTTATGTGTGACTTCCCCTGCACAGGTCAGCGATTGGATGGAGCAGGAAGGAAGCCAGTGCCTACAGGCACTTACCCCCGGGGACAGAAGTATGGAGACAGTGGTGCAAGCCCACGCCGAGTTTGAAGCCTTCTTCCTGCAGGCTGTGGTGCGTTCTGGGGGCGGGGGTGGGGTGGGGACGGAGAGGGTGCCAGAGGGAGTGTGGGCCTGCCAGGGCGAAGTGGTGTGAGTGCTACATGCAAGGAAACTGCCAGAGGCCAGCAGGAGTCAGCTGGGACTGCAGAGGACTCAGCTGAAACGTCGCCACCTCCCAGAAGCTTCCAGATGGCCAAGGTCAAAGAGCACTCGGTCCTACAGCAGTTCCTAAAGTGTAGATTCCAAGGCCCTCACCCCAGACCCACAAAGCCAACTTCAGGAAGTGGGTGGGGAGAAGCCAGAGACACAGGGAACTCCCGGGCTGGTAGGGGTGGGGCCTGGGGACATCAGAGACAGAATTGGGGGACACAAAGGAGAAGCCTCAGATACAGACTTGGAGGCCAGAGCTTTCCGGAAAGAAGCACAGGGCCAAAGCAAAGGCCTGGAGACTGTCTGTCTAAGGTACCATAGCCACTCTGAGGTGTCCTTTACTTGCTGAGCCCTGCAAAAGTGGTGCTTTAGGGCCACTCTATGGATGAGGAAGCTGGGTCTTGGGATAGCACCACGGTGGAGCAAAGGAGGCTCCGGACCACTAGGAATTGCCATGCAGGAGCAGAGAACAACCCGCTCTCCCTTCCCAGGCCCAGTACCGCCGTGGCCTCGAGCTGTCCAAGCAGGCAGCCCAGCTGGCAGTGGTGGCTGGCAGGGCTGGTGAAGCTGAAGGCCAGGGGTTGCCAGAGCTGGTGGCCTTCACTGCCACCCAGCGGGCCTTCCAGGCCAAGCTGACCCACTTCTACATGGCGGCCGAGAGGCAGCGCACGGACCTGGACACACTGCTGCACCTGCACCACTTCTGCAAGAAGGTGAGCTCCGCAGCGCACCTAGCAGACCCTCCTCCTGGAGGCCAGTGAGGTGGGACGGGCCGGGGCCGAGGCGTGGCCTCCGCTCCTTGCTCAGCTCAGTCCCACAGTCCTGCGGGGGGGGGGCGGGGGGGGCGGGGGGTGTCAACGGAGAACTCGGGTTGGGACAGATCCATCCCCACACCTTTCCCCAGAGGGAGAAGGAGGAGACAGAGCCTTACCCAGGTGGCATGACAAGGAGTGTGTGTGAGGAGGTGAAGCTGCTAGCGGGGCTGCTCAGAGCCTCCTGTGAGCACCTCACACCGTGACCCGACACCAGTGCTGCTCCCACTGCACAGATGAGAAAACCGAGGCCTGCCGGGGGTAATGTGCTCAAGGCTGCCCAGAGCGTCAGGCATCAGGCAGGACTTAAGGCCTCCCTCCTAGGGTTTAAGACAGCTTAAACCTCTGCAGCCAAATGCATTTTTTTCAGATAGAGAAACTGATGACTTTACAAACAGAGGAGCTGCCTGGAGATCCAGAACCCTCAGGGCTGGCTCTACCCAGTGTCCTCATCTGTCCCTCAAACTTGTCACATGGGACAGAGCGTGGCAAGAGGCTGACCTCCACCTCCCAGCTGTCGGGCTGGTCCTGCATGCAAGAACAGGGAATGCAGGCTGTCTCAGCAGGCACTCATGGCAAGGGACAAGGGTTCAGTGCATTTTCTGTCTCCTTGAGGTAGCAGACAGGGCAGCAGGTGTCAGTGGGGACAGTTGAAGCCACCACACACACAGTGTTGTGGGGCTTCAGGAGCAAGAACCATGCAGAATCCGGGAGTCTGAGCCAGGGCCACACGTGCCTGCAGTAGGACAGCCTGCACTGCTCTGAGCCCAGCTCCGTGGTGGTGCCGAGGATGGCAGCTGATGCTTCTGCGGCTCTGATATGTCACTCTGTTCTGGTTACTTCCCATCTGTTTTATCACCACCCCATTCCCGTACCAGTGTTATGCCTGGTTTACACATGAGGAGCTAGAGAGGTCGAGTGGTGCTCAGGGTCACACAGCTGGCAGAGAGGAAGAGCGGGGATTCAAGACCAGGCCACCTGGCTTCAGTGCAACTTAGATTAGCCACCCGTAACCTGCGGCACAGGGCCGCTCAGCTTCAAGGTCCTCATTGGCACCACTCTGAGCGTCTAGTGGAGGGTTGTGTTGGGGCAGGCAGGGCAGGGTGCCCGCAGCAGGAAGCTTCTTTCTTTGCTTGCTTATTTTTGCTGCTGCGGCCCCAGGAGCCATTCTTGGACCCCTTCCCCTTCCTCCAGCTCCAGGGCGGTGGCTCACACCGCTGCCCTGCCCAAGAAGCACTTTCCTGGCTGGGCTGGCTCTCGTCTTTCCTTCCCCCTCACTTCTCCAGGTGGCCCTTCCCAACCACTCTGCCACTCAGCTCTGTTCTCTCTTCACCCCCTCTGTCACCCCAAGGCTCATTGTGATCTGAAACAATCTTGCTGCTTTGCCACTTGCTTGTCCATGCTGTGGTCCTCTTGGAGGTAGCCAAAATGAGAGGTCTACACTGAGCTGTCATCAGGGCTTCCTGGGAAGCATGGAAGAGTGAGGAGAGCAGGCCTGGGTGGCATCTGTCACGGGCTAGAACTTCACCGAGGGTGGGGAGGCCTGGCGATAAGTCTGGCCTCCGCAACTCAGGCTGTGTGACCCAGGCTAGGTGCTGTCCCTCTCTGGTCCCGACCTTTTGTCTATGCCTCCGAGATTGGGCCAAATGATTTTCTGAATCACATGAGGAACTTTATATCTATCCAGTTTGTTGGGAAGATCAAATCCCAGGCAGAGACAAACAGATGACAGACAGACAGACAGACAGACAGACAAGACAGTCTACTGGAAGGTTAAGCTCCAGGTGGGCACCAGTGCTCCAGCTTTGGTGCTAAATAGTGATAACATGATGGTGCCACTAACAGAGATTTATGGAGGAGCCCTTTCCTGGCTGGGCGCTCCCATGCAGCCATGACTACGAAGCCATTTATCCAAGACAAGTTCCCTTAATCTGCAGAAAGACGGTCTCTGCGGAGGAGACGGTCCTGCCATCCCACAGCCCAGCAGCTCAGTGTCGGGCTCTAAGTTAATGGGAGGAGAGACGAGGCTTTGCATGAGCTCCTGGGGACATGTGGGCTTCTCTGCAGCCTGCTGATGTTTTGTGGAGGGGCTGGGGATGGGCAGAATCAGAAGATGGGCCGGGGTCCCACTGGAGAGAAAAACCTCAGGGCCTGGGAGGCTGACTCTCCTCAGGCCTAGTTTCACTCTGCCAAGAGAGAACTCCAGCTTCTCCCTGAATGCTGTATGATCTGGGGCATGTTATTTCACTGCTCTGGGCCTCAGTTTCCTGCTCTGTAAAATGGGCTGCTGGACCGGTTCAGTATGACCCTACATGAGACCCACAGGACCTAGCAAACGGCATCTGGTCCTCTTTAGACAGACTCTTCCTTTAGCACCACCACGGGGTTATCCCAGTCTAGGGGCCACGTTTGCAGCTCTTATGAGACTTTTCACAATTGCTGCAGTTACCATTTTGCAGAAGAGATAGTCCCAAAGAGGGTAAGTCCTGCTGTCCCACACTGTTGCCAGCTGGTGGATGTTTGTGCCCTTATTATCCTGGGCAACAGAGAAAATTGTCACCAAGCAGAGCGTCTCTAGATTCACAGGCACCCATGAGTTCATTGGGGCGAAGCTCTCGCAGGAAGCGCCTCCACTCAGACCAGAGCCTGTCCTTGCGGAGCCCCTCACCCGACTGCGCCCACACCTGCCTCTCTTGTCCCTAGATGACCTGGTTTCACAAGGACTGTCAGGACCTGGTGAGCCAGCTGAAGCTGGGCAAGGCCAAGAGGGCCAGCCCTGGGGACCAGCGCCGCCTGCACCGCTACCTGCAGCGCCTGGCATCCGAGTTCCCTGCCGAGAAGTTGGCAGCCATGGCACTGCAGGTGGCCTCCCTGAGCCAGGCGGGCCTGGGCCAGGACCTGTGGCAGGAAGCCCGGGGGAGACACCAGGAGATCCAGAGCCTACTGAAGAAGGCGCTGACCCACTGCCCGTGCCCAGCGGACTCCACTGCCCACTTGGCATCCTCAGAACCAAAAGGGGCAGTGGCCAAGGGCTGGGGTCCGAATGGAGAAGTGGCTTCCAAGGGGAGGTGGGACCTGCCCCTGCAGGACCCTCTGAGTGTGGATCGCTTGGCAAAACCCTGCTGGCCTCCTTGGGCTGCTAGGAGCCAGCAGCACAGAACTTTCCAGGTGGACCCTGCATGCCCTGGCCAAATGGGAGGAGGTGATGACAGCAAAAGCTCCCGGGAACTTCCAGAGCCCACCCTGGAGCGCTCTTGCTCCTGGAAGTGGCTCCCCAGGAAGAGCCAGGTCTCCTGCACCACCAGGGACAGCCTCTCCTCAGAGGGGACAGACTCACAGACATCCCTGGAAGACTCACCCCAGACGAGTCCGCCTGCATCCCTGTAGATGGAGATGCCCATCATGGCACCAGGCTCTGGGGCGGCTGGCACAAGGCCAGCTCTAAAGAGGACTGGTCAGCCTCTTGGAGACTTGGCTACCAAACTGTGCTGGGAAGACAGGGCCTGCTTTTGGCTCCAGGAAACTCCAGGAAGACCCACTGCTCACACATGCAGAACAGGGTGCGTGGGAGCCGGGATCCTGCCAATAAAGCATTGATTGGCCTTGTTGCTCCAGAGTCTCCTCATGGAAGGCCTATCAGCACAGATGTGGCCAAGGCTCCCTCTCGGGCAGCCTACCACACTACCCCCTGAGGGGCACCGGGGCAAGCATAGCCCCCTTACTGGACACAACACATAGGCTCCTGTCTTAGGATCACCTGGAAACAAGTACGGGCCAGGTCCCAAGTGTCAGGACTTTTGGCAGTGACCCCAGGAGCCAGGGGCCGGGGTAGGAGATCAGTGTGTGATGGCAGTAAAGCAAGGTTGTGGAGCACATTTCCGTATGGGCAGCTGCATCGCCATCCTGATGGGGGCCTCTGGGAGAGCACCGGACACTGGAGCACAGCCTGTGCCTCCCCTGGGGGCGATGCTGGAGCTGAAGGCCAGCCGTGTACTTGTATAAGAGGGTGAGGACCTACTGCAGCTGCGTCTCACTCAGCTCCTCCTGAGGGAAGGGGTCCCCTCCTCAGCCAGGGAACCCCACAGATTCTCATATCCTAGAGAGAATCCCTCCCCGCTAGTTCCCCTGGCTTCTTTACTCCCACCTGGCTCCCCACTCCCACCTGGGCCCTCACTTCCCTGTCAGCAGTATTGTTAGGTGCTGCAGGGGCTGGGACCATGGAAGAGCTGCAGCAGCATCCTTAACTAGCAGGTGGTGGGAACAGCAGGAAAAGCCTGGTTCCCTGTGCAGCGGTTCTCAACCTGTGGGTCACGACCCCGGCGAGGGTCGAACGACCAAACACAGGGATCCCCTAAAGCCATCGGAAAATGTTATTTATTTGGAATTACAGTTTTGAAGTAGCCACCAAAATTATTTTTTGGTTTGGGATCACCGCAGCATGAGGAACTGTTTTTCGGGGTCACTGGCATTAGAAAGGTTGAAAACCACTGCGATGCTCTACAGCATCTACAGTGTAGAGGATCTTGAAGGCTCCATGCCTCTACTCAGGTAGAGGAGCGCCCCCTAGTGCCACTCCTGAGCATCACAACGTTGATGGGTTGGGGTGTGTCGGGAAGCGGGGGATTGTCTTTGTCACCCAGCCTGGCAGCTGAGCAGTTAGCAATCCACCAGCTAGGCTGTGGAAGGGGAAGGAGGCCAGGGTTTCTCCAGAGTTGCCTCAGCAAAAGGCACCGAAGGACCCTGATGGCTGTGAGAATCTCCTGTGAGCTACAAGATTTCTCCAAGTGGGCGGCAGCCTGCCTGCTTCAGAGCCGAGAGAGACCATCACAACACAGCCAGCTTCCTGCAGGGGGTGGGGACCCTCTTCAGACAGCTGACCTTGGGCTTGGAGTGGCAGTGCCGGGGGGTGCATTTGCAGCCTTCTTGATCCTTTCCCACACTGCTCAATGAGGTGTGGGGTGTCTTAGCCATGATCTTAGAATCCCCGGCCTAGTTTGTAAACAATAGGAATTGATTGAGCTCGCAGTTCTGGGAGCAGGGAAGTCTGAGGTGGAGGGGCCACATCCGGCAAGGGCCCCTTGCGGTGTCATAACTTAGCAGAAGGCATCGTGTGGCAAGGGAGGGAAGGGTGGAAGTCGTCCTTTACAAAGAGGCACTGGTGCCAGAGTCCTCATGACCTTTCACCGTGTTAACGCCCCACCTCTCAACACTGTTACACTGGGGAGAAAATTTCTAATGCAAGAACTCTGGGGACACACTGAAGCCATATGGGAGTATTGTTAGGACACCTTAGGGAAACATACCATAAACTGGCTCTGCTTCTCCCCCTCCCCCTCGCCCTCCCCCTCCCCCTCCCCCTCCCTGGCCTTGAGCATCCAGGCAAGTCCAGGGATGCCTGAAGTGTTTGATCAACCATCTCCATCCATGCCTGTCAGCCTCAGAGGGGGGTCGAAGGCTCTTAAAATGCTGCTGCCATGGAAACAGGATGCAGCCAGTGGGGACCACAGGCAGGGAGCTGGAGAACCAGGGGTGGAACGATGGAAACTGCCTGAGACCAGAGCTACTTCAAAGGAGGAGGGGGCGAAATGGGAGAAGAGGGCCACAGAATCTTTGGATGGAAGGGTCCCAAATGTCATCTCATGCCTCCTCCTCCTGTCTCACAAAGAACTGTGTACCAACAACCTGTCTGCATGCAGGCAGAAGCTGGGGGGGGGGGCGCAGAAGAGGGCTGCTGGAATGAAGTGTAGTAGTGACTGATGGGTGGATGCCATGAACGCCACACTAAGATCTGACATTTGTAGTGTAGTTTCATCGTGCCTAGCTTTGCACTAAAAGGCCTTACAAGCTTCTTGAATGATTTGCAAAGCCCAGGAAAGGCCAGGGGTCGTGGTGCACACCTGCAGTCCCAGCACTAGGGAGACTGAGGCAGGAGGATCGCTGCAAGCTTGAGACCAGCCTGGACTACAAAGTGAGCTCGAGGCCAGCTTGAGCTACATAGCAAGACCTTGTCTCAAAAAGACCAAAAAAGCATAAAAAGCCTCCCGAAGCTGGTACTAGTTCTGCCTCATTTTCCTAAGGGGGAAACTGAGACTCAGAATTGTTTGGAGGTAGCTTGCCCCGTGCCATGGTGAGCAGCAGCGCTGGATTCCCACAATGCCTGGGACCACTTTCTGGCAAGCCTGGGCTATTTCCTGAATCTTCCATTGTCTCTCAATGCCCAAGGTTTAATGGCCTTGGAATTCCCCAAGAACGACCACGCAGCTTTGAGTCAGCAAAGCCTCAGCCCCAAGGGGTCAGCCTGAGGTGGCCTGGGCCACCATTCCCTCATGGGACTTCACAACAAGGTTTTTCAGCCATTGCTGGTGAGAAGATGGTGCTTACAAGGAGCCCAAGTCTGCCTGTGATAGGCTGAAGTGGAGCTCTTCAGGCTTGGGGTGGCAGGCAAAGGGGCAAACAGAGGAGCAGCAACCCGGGAGCCAGGGCTTCAGTGACCCAAGAGGCAGCTCCTCTCCCTAAGGACTCAGTTTCCCCCTTCTGTCCAGTGCAGGCACTGGATGAGTAAGGGCCATTCTCACCCTAGGAGTCATCCCTGCTGACCTACGTTCAGCAGCTGGGTATCTCTGATCCACAGCTGCCCTCAGGCTCCCCACCCACTCACTGAGCCTGCTGGGTCAGGATGAGATCTCTGGATCCCTGAGCATGACGCCGGCTTTGTTCTGGCCTGAGGAGTGGTATCTTGTGAAGGAGCAAAAGTTTGAAATTCTGAGGGGTGAAACGGGCACAGGTAGGACCCAGCATGACTAGAACCCTTGACGCTTTACTATTCAGAAAACATTTGTTTGTCCATTTTTTCATTTGAAATTTGCTTCAACTCAGAGGAGCATAGGTTATTCCCATTTTGCAGATGATAAAGCTGAGTCTGGAGAGGGGAGATGACTTGTCCAAGGTCACAGAACTAGGGAAAGGTTGGTCAGGGGCAAACTTAAGTCTGGACATTCTGATCAGGGTCACATTCCTCAGGAGAACATGCACTTCCACTGAGCAGTCATCTGCCTGAGGGGGGGTCCCATACTTCCTGCCCCCCTAGTTAGCACTTCAGACCCAGACAGGACAGCTGGCTGGGGTCAGGCACAGTCTGCCCTCATGAAACAGAACTCTAGAACTCTGTGTTCTCTAGAGGCTGTGAACTGGCGCTCAGCCCCAGCCAAGCCCATCTGGCCTGAAACCCACCCTTTCTCCACTGAAAAGTAGCCCTCGGGGCTACAGCCCACAAGCTCCTGGTGACTGTGGCTCTAGCTGGGCAAGGGACTCCTAGGGTCTTATTCTCCAAGGTCTGCATCATTTGGGGGAGCTCTGGGCAGTGAAACTCTGTACCCCCTCAGGTCTCATTTTCTCATCTGTGACATGGGCTGTGATATTGGGGTAAGAATCATATGTTTGACCTCTGTTGTAGTTTGGGGGCTTGCAAGGGGAACAATCCAGGACACCTAATTCATAAATTTATATGTAATAGTCAGCCCAAGAGTCACATAAGAAAGTATAGGAAATCTGTCCACACACTAAAGACCCCCAAAATCTAGCTGAGGGCCTGGATCCCATGGCAATATCCTATATGAGTCCAGCTCAAGACCTAGAGCCCATGGCAGTGCCCCTAGTGAGTCCATCTGGAGGCCTAGAGCCCACGACAATGTCCTAGGCAGCCCTGCTTCATGGATTTGCACCAGAAAAGCCCAAAGATCAGTGGTGGAAGCTAGAAAGTCTGTGCCAGTGTGACAAACGAAACGGTCTTTGCCAGTAGGCTGAGGGATCTGGACTGGAGTCAGGAAGTGACACTGAAGGTAAGCACCAGAGCACCCCCAAAGGTACCACAGCCATCCTCAGCGATAATGAGCTCCTGAGCTCCTCCAATGATGAGAACAGCTGAGTCCACGTCAGGAAAGCCAGCACCACAAGCTTCCCCAGGGCCCAGAGCAGGGCTCCATCTTTACCCCAGGGCCCAGGAGTGCTGATCGAAGTAGGAGCCAGGGCTCCTCTAACATGAACCATAGCCATTCCTAGGAAGGCCCTGCGCTCCTCTTCCAATAAGAGCAGCCACGTTCATCAGGAAAGCCAGCACGAGCTCCTCCAGGAACGTCAGCAGCTCCCTGCAGCTTCCCTTCTTCCTCCCCATTCTGCCTCTTGTGCTCCTCAAGTGGCCTGCCACACCCAGTACCACACTGGGTTAGCTAGGTGTTTTAAGTTGACCGCCAGTTGGCAGTCCACCGCCGTCTCTGTCCCTGATTCCTGGCTCACATGTCCTAAAACCTTTGAAACTACTAGAGGGAAAAGTGTCTTGGTTACACTAACGAGAGGACCGATGGCCCCTGTGTAGCTTCAGGATGGGAGCTGCTCCCTGGAAAGACCGAGGCAGGTGAAACTCTCACCCCATCTCCTCAGCCCTCGTAGTAGGGCAGGCATGAGGGATGAGGCGGTCACCAATGGCCAATGCTTCTTCATTCATGATGGTAACAAATTTGCTATTAAAAAGCCAACAGGACTGGGCCCAGAGAGCTTCCAGGAGCTGAGCGTAGAGATGTTGGGGGCAGCAGGCCCACAGAAGACACAGGAACTCTGTATCCTCTTCCCGTATGCCTTACTGTGGCCTCTTCCACCCGGCTGTCCTTCTGAATCCTTCACAGTATAACAAGCCAGTACATATTAGTGTTTCCCTGAGCTCTGAGAGCTGCGTTGGCATAGTGACTGAACCCAAGGACGGGGAAGTGGGAATCCCAAGTGATCATTTGTTGGTCAGAAATATGGGTCACAGCCCAGAGCTTGTGCCTGGCATCTGAAATGACAGTCATGTAGGGTTGGGTCTTTAACCTGTGGTATGTGAGTCTGATTCCAGGTAAACAGTGTTAAATTGACTTATAAGACAACAGGTTGGTGTTCAGTGGAGGATTGCTCGGTGCTTTGGTACATCCTCACACTCACACAGACAAGTATGCCTTAGACCCAGAAGTCTTCTGTGTTGTGTGACTGTGGAAGAGAGTAGAAAGAAATAATTTGGTTTTTTTTTACCTTTAGAGGGGTGGATTGGGTCAACTCCCAGGTGCAGAGTTCTGGATCAGCATCCCCAGTCTTCCAGCTGCTCAAAATTAGCATGCTAGCCCTGAGGACCTGAACCTAAACCAAATATGAAAACACAGGCATCTCTATGTATCCAGGTGATAGAAAAAAATGACAAGTATTAGGCAAAAAACCAATAAATTATTTGTGAAGGAATTACAGACTCCTGTCAGATATCTTATCTACAACAGTAGAAGTTAGAAGAGCATGGCAAAATGCATACAGGTTAGTGAGAGAAAAGGAGCAAAAATCAGGAGTTCTGTATACACAGGGCTAGCCAAATAGCTCAGCGGACTAAAACATCTGCAGGCAGGCACAGGGGCTGGGGTTTCGATCCCTGGGCCTGCCATGCTGGCCCCACCCCCAGGTCATGCTGAGATGGCAATTGAGACTGGGTATGGTGGCGGGACAAATAGAAAGGAGAGACAGACAGAGACACAGACAGAGGGAGAGACAGTGTGTTTAAAAGTGTCTTACTAAATAAATAAATATTACTGGAAAATTACCAGGAAAAATCATGAATGATGTATTCATATATTCATACTGTGAAGAATTGGTCAAGTGTTCTGAAAAATAACAAAGGATTTGAAAGATGTATTGTGCTTCTAAGTAAAAAAAATATAATTCTATATGCGTGCTATATTTTTGTCAGCTACATATTGCTGTAATCAATGTCTGAATTAAAGAAATCTAAAGCATGAAAAAATAAAATAAAATTGTCTTACTATCTGGGAATGTGTCATATTACTTTTACATAACAAGTCTTGATCTCAGTACAAGGAATATTCTAAAAAATACACTATTTCAGTCAAACTTAAAGGTGAGAAGAAAGGCTACACAAAAGACTGTTGAAAGTTACATTGCAGCCCCCCCCTCCCCAGCCAAAAAAATAAATAAATAAAAAATTAAAAAAAGCCATACTCACTGCACATGGTCTTCCATGCCTGAGATCTCAGCCTTCCAGAAACCAAGACAAGAGGCAAGCAAGTTCAAGGCTAGCGCAGTCTACATGATGAGTTCAAGGTCAGTCTGGACTACAGAGTAGGTAAGACCTTGTCTCAAATAAATAAATAAATAAATAAATTCAAGTTCTAACTTCCAGCATGCATGCACAGGGAGAATGCCATTTGAAGAAGGAGGCAGAGATCTGGTTGGTTCTTCTATGATCCAGGGAGTGCCAACATTTCCTGCAAATGGAAGCCAGAAAGCAGACAGGGAATAAATTCTCTAAGACCCTGAGAAGAAACCAACTCAGCGGGCACTTCGATCTCAGACTTCCAGTCTTCAGAGCTGTGAGCTAATGCATTTCTATGAAGCCAAGTACATAGTCTACAAGAAAAGAAACTTGCACCTTGCCAGGATCGATATGTCGTGAATATAAGTGCAAAATTCTTCACCAAAGCACTAGCAAAAGAAAAAAACAGGAGACACACAACAGGACTAAGAAGTATTATCGCAGACAGGTAAAGGTACACATAATAAAATCAATGTGACCGGGCATGATGGTACAACCCTGAAATGCCCCTCTCAGCACTTGGGAGGCTGAGGACCGTTATGAGTTCAAGGTCAGTCTGTCTCAAAAAAAAAACAAAAGGAAAAAGAAATGGAACAGCATCTAGCGCATGGATAGCAAGGCCTAACACAGATAAAATGGCACTGCTAGTCTAAAATACCACATTCAAGGCAAGTCCTATAAAACTTCTTATAGCCTTTTTTTAAAGAAATAGGGCCGGGGAGATAGCTCAGTAGAATAAATGCTCGACTGGCAAGCACAAGGTCCTGAGTTTAATCCCTGATACCACAAAAAAAAAAAAAAAAAGAAGGAAAAAAGAAAGCTGATCAAACAACCTCAAAAGGAACAAAGCTGGAGGACCCCAGATTTCCAATTTCAAGACTTACTACAAATCTATAATGATCAAAACTGTGATTTTTAAAAAAAATTTATTTAATTTTTTTTTGTTTGTTTCAGAACTTTTGTTTGTTTGTTTATTTTTATGGCTGGCTCAGCCTGCCCTGAGGGCAGGGCTGGCACAGCATGTGGTGCCGGGATGGAACACGGTCCCTGCAGCCACCTGCAGGCTCTTTAGACCACTGAGCCATCCTGCCGGGCCCCAAAACTGTGATATTGTAGGGATAAGCATATAGATAAATGGGAAAGAACTGAAAATCTAAAAGCAAATCCATATGTCTGTGGACAATTCATATTTTACAAAGATGTCAGTAGGGAAAGAAATATATCTTTGGCTAGAGGGTAACTTAGTGGCATAAGTGCCTGCCTGGCAAGTGCAAGGTCCTGGGTTTGATTTCCAGTGCTGAAAAAAAAAAAAAAGTGCACTACTAGAAATGCACCTTCAACAAATGTACTGAAGCCACTGCATTTCCGCATGTTTAAAAAAGTGAGACTGGACCCCTACTTCACATTATGTAAAAAATTTACTCAAAATGAATTACGGACTAAATGAAACAGCTAACATTATGAAACTCTTAGAAGAAAATGTAAGGGTGAATCTTTATGAGCTTTTGACAGTAGATTCTCAGATGTGACCCAAAAAGTATAAGCTGTAGAAGTAAAATTTTTGTAAATTAGATTTTGTAAAAAAAAAAAAAAAAAGTGAAGAGTTTTCTTGTACCAAAGGACTTTGGTAAGAAAATGAAAACAACCTCTACAAGGGGAGAAAATATTTGCAAATCATATAAATGATAAGGACGTAAGAGCCGGGCATGATGGTGCGTACCTGCAGTCCCAGCACTCTAGGAGGCTGAAGCAAGAAGACTGCAATTTGAGCCCCAGCCTGGGAAACTTCTACCTTGAGTCCTTGTCTCATAATTTAAAAGAAAATGTTGGGATGTAGAGCTCAGTGTGAAGGCCCTGGATTCAATCTTTGGTGCCTCTCCACCACCAAAACTGAATAGCCAGAATGCATAAAGGAACACCTCTTGCCACTTTAATGTGCACCTCAGTGTCTAGAGCACCCTCTTTTTTCCTTCCTGGGCAACAAGATCTGGCAGCCAAAAATCCAACATGTCTATTCTCAAGATGCACACCCAAGAGGTCTTTGACTCTCATGGGAGCTCCACTGTGGAAGTTGACCTCTACACCTCGAAAGGTCTCTTCTGAGCTGCTGTGGCAGTGGGGCCTCCACTTGTGTCAGGCCAGTGCCCAGGCAGCTAGGTCCCCTCCTGCCACTGCTTCTGTAGATGCCATGAGGACCACCCAGAGCCCATGACCCCAGCTGTGGTCGTTGTGCTTGTCACCTTGTGTCCCACCATGCCTGGAGCCATGTATGTGCCCCAGACCAGGCTCCCAGTGGTTCTGTTGTGAAATAAAATCCCAGTGCCCAGGGAGAAAAAAGAAAAACCACCTACAGATCAACGAGAAAAAAGTAATCCAATTAACAAACTAAGAACTAGAATAGATACTTCTTCAAAAGAAGATACAGTAATGGCCAACAAGCACATGAAAAGATATATCACTTCTCATTAAGGAAATATGGGTGCAAACCTCAAGGACATGTGATCACATATATACCTGCTAGGATGGCTGTTATGGTTGGTGTTCAGTTGTCCCCCCCAAAGCCTCATGTAGTCATGGAGCAGCTTTTAGAGTTTGTGATTAATTCATGATCCAATGCTAGGATTATGGGTGTAAGTGCTACACTCACCTTGGGGTGGATAGCCTGCATATAACAGAAGGAAGGGAGAGAGGCTTGCTAGCTGCCACAGCTGCTGCTCCTCCCTTTTGCTCTTTGCTGTTTTCCTGCCACCATGAGTGGCTGCCCTCTGCCACGTGCCACTCTACCTTGGAGACAGCCCAATGTGAACTGAAACCTTCACTAACTGTGAACTAAGTAAACCTTTCCTTCCTTAATTTTGAGTGTTGGATATTTTGTCCCAGAAATGAGAGAAAATTAATTAAGACAATGGCTGTAATTTTTTAATGAAGAAAATAAATGTTTTCAAAATTAGAACCCTTTTACATAGTTAAGGGAAATGTAAATGGTACAGCTCTTGAGGAAAGCAGTTTGGCAGATTCTCAAAAATTAAACTTACAGTGATTGGGGCCTGGCAGGAAGGCTCAGTGGTCTAAGGCGCCTGCAGGCAGCTGCAGGGACCACGGTTCGATCCCCGGCATCACATGCTATGCCAGCCCTGCCCTCAGGGCAGGCTGAGCTGGCCATAAAAATAAATAAACAAACAAAAGTTCTGAAACAAAAAAAATTAATAATTAAAAAAAAAAAACTTACAGTGATTGAGCAATTCCATCCCTAGGTATAGACCAAAAGATTTGAAAGCAGACTTAAGGAAGTACTTGTATGGTAGAACTAATGGCAGCAGTGTTTACAATAACTAAGAAGCAGAAACAACTCAAATATCCAGAAGTAGAATATGCATCTCTATGTAGATATATGGATATATTAATTATATGATCCCAGTTATATGAAATATCCCAAATTGAGAAATCTATACAGGTAGTGGCATGGTGGAGGCTTAGGGCTTAAGCCTGCAAGGTGGTGGGCCTGAGAAGTGATCCCTAAAGGGTACAATATTTCCTTTTGAGATGATGAAAATGGTCTAAATGTTCCTGTGAATATGCTAAAAGCCATTACACAATGTATACCTTAATTTTTTATTAGTGCATATTCACAGCACATAATGATTATATTATAGAGAGGAGCTGGTTTATGTACATAATACAACTTATTATTTTTTTGCTCGCTGCCCCTCCCATGCCTCCTTTCAACTTGTCATCCCCTTCCATTTGCAAAAGCTCTATTTCCAATTTTTTCTTTAATTCTTTTTTTTCCAACCCCTTTTCCTCCTCTTCCTCCCACTCTCTCCATCTGGGTGAATTTTATGATATGCAAGCTATATCTCAATAAAGAACACAATAATTATTTAAATGGATAGTACACAAACATGAGAAACCAACGGAGATGCACAGAAACCACTGTAATCATAAGGAGCCTGTGTAGCACTGACAGTCTCTACTATAGCTTTCTTATCTCAAGACCTAGAACAATCTTCCCTTCCCTTTCACCTGTTAAGACTTCCTTGTCCTTCAGATATCTGTAACAGGATTGGCCCTTCCTGGCCACTGTGAAGAGGTTCAGTATGGAGCATTGCACTGCAAGTGCAGGGCCTTTGATTCAATCCCTAGCACTGGGGAAAAAAACCTCACAAATTTTATAAAACCATGTACTATGAAATTACCATTTTGGAATATTCTATTAATGTTCATATTACTAACTAAACTGAATTCTATGAGAATGGGAAGCAAGCTTGTCTCTTCCATGTGTCCATGGTTTAAGAAAGAGACAGCAAAATTTGTCAGCTGAATGAATAAAAAAGGAATGAGCATTAGTTCTTCTTGATTAATAGAGACTTCCTAGAGCAACTAGTTGGATCAGCAAGAAAGAATTCTGTAACCCATTAATGATGTCTGCCATGTGTACTGATAGAGATACAAGTAGCTGTGTCTTAAATGTGCTAGCCTTGAACCAGATAGGGCCACTTCTCAGGCTCCCCTGTCAGAAGGTGCCAGGGCTACCTAGGAAGTCTTACTTGTTCCCCAGTCCCAGGAAAGAAGTGTAATTGTCATCCCAACTGGCCTTGATAATCAATCACACAGCCATGCAGTGCCCATTAGGATTTGTCACTGAGCAACATCCAGGTGTACCAGGCAAAAGCAGGCGGGCTCATTTGCATCTCATCTACATCAGATTTGCATATTTCTGCACAACTCTGTCTCCTTGCAGTTTTCAAGTTAAAATGTCATTGTGACTCTTGTGAAGCCTGTTATTTCTCTGTTTCCTTTTCTCTGCTCTTGTACCCCTCCTATGACTCAGACATCAGTTTGGGCTAGGAAAAGGAGCTAGGAGCCCTGATTCAGTCACTGGTTCATTTGTGACTTCCTCTCTGTATTCTCTCTGTTACACTGTTTATAACATTGGGCACCAGATTGGGCAGCCACAGGAGGGCTGATACACAGCTGCTTGGCATTCCCCATATAAGGTACTGGGTCTCCACATCTTAGTCTTTGCTGGAGTCCTATACTACCTGCTACCCATCAAAATAGTGTTTACCTATGTCAATATCCTATCATGAAGCTGTTCCCATTAGTTCACCTAGAAGGTACATCCTTTAGTCATAGCTGATTGGTTGGTGAATTAGACATACGATTTGTGCTAACAAATAAGGTTCTTTTCCCCAGTTGGGGATCAGAGAGATGCTTGGCTGTGTAAAGCCAAATGCAAGGGCCACTGTGTCCAGCCACATCACCAGAAACCAGAGTGACTGCAGCACCAGCTCTGGCCTGTGTCCAGTACCTTCACCTGCCTAGGATAAGCTTCCTGGGTCACTTGGATCTCACCAGGAATTCTCAGTTCCTAAAGCTCTATTCAAGTGACAAAGACCCTTCTGTACCTCTGAACACTGCATCTCTCATTGATCCCTCGCAACCATCTCACAGACTCTTGCCTGGGTCTCATTCCCACTGCACCCAACATAAGCCTGGGTCAGAGCCGTGGCTGAGAACTCAAGGTCATCTTAACATCCAGCATAACTAATTAATGACACTAATACAACATAATAGTGATCTCCTATTTCCTAAGCAAGGGTTGCATCACAGCATTATGTAGAGGGATTGACTAGTGTTATCTCCTCTCTTTACCATCTTCCTTTGATGGCTCTCTTGATGATTTGATGGATGAAGAAACCAAGCATCAGAAGGGGTAGGTGTCCGCTTTCTGTTACTATAACACACACCTGAGATCATCATCTTATAATGAGGAAAGGTTTTTTTGGCTCATATCTTGGCAGTTTCAGTTCATGATCTATTGGCCCCTTTGCTTTCGGTGCGGTGCAAGGCAGCATGTCACAGTAGGAGCTCATTGTGGAGGAAACTGTTCCCCTCATGACTGGCCACTGAAGGAAGAGCAGAAGATACCAGAATCCCACCGTCCCCTTGGAGGACACACCCCCAGTGACCTAAGAGTACCTCTAGACCCTTCCTCTCTAAGGCTCCACCACCTCCCAATGTATCGTGGCCTAGAACCAGGCCTTTAACACAAGGGCCTTTGGAGGACATTCCAAACACAAGCCATAGCCTCAAGGAACATGGCTGAGCTCGTACATCTGGTGGTGAGTCTAAAACTAAGGTGTGAAACCACGTCAGAATGTGGCCTCTAAACCTCTTCACATAGACTTGAATTTTCCCAGGTGATGTCCTACAACTAGAGGCGTTCTTAAAAACAGAGCTGCCCCAGAACTGTAGTCATAACCTGTAGCTGAGTGTCTGACATCAGAACATCTAGTGCACTGAGCTAAGCAGTAACTTATTCCATGGGACGATCAGACAGCTGTTTGTCATGGGTAGTTGTGGTAATGTGTACTCTCCCTGCATAATTATTAATAGCTCTCAACATCTTCCAATTTAACCAGTAATCTATACGGTCGCTCTACCTATCTGGTGAAGGAGAACATCTCTTGGGTTTTGAGGCAGGGGAGGGATGGGTCCAGTGCTTTGCTGTCTGCAGAAGAGCAAGGCTAGGGCTGAGAGGGGCTGAGTCCAGGCAGTGTCAAGACCACTGGGATGTGGGGATGAGTCACCGGGACTGTGAAAGCCGCTAAAGTCTGCAGGGAGGAGCTGCCGGCTGTTCCTTTCTCCATGGTTCCCACGCATCCAGCTTACCCTGGGGAAGGAGCTGTGGAGGGCATGGGCCAGAGCCCAGCTGCAGTTTCTTCCCACTCTCACCTCTGCCAGAAGAAGGTGACCCCATGTCCTCTCTAGGCCTTGTTTTCTCCTCCCATTAAATAAGGCACTCAGCCTGCCACTAATGGCCAGGGTGGCTGAGGGTGGGATCCCCTAGGGTCCACCTGCTTCTACTCTTCCCAGGAACTCCGGAGAATTCTAGGGCCTGAAGGCCTGAAAGCTCCATTCTGCCCAAACAAGGGCTGGGAAGAGCCGTAGCACTCTCAGAGAGAGCAGCGCATGCCCCTGAGGGTGAGCACCAGGCTCAGCGGTGTACCTGAGCCCAGTTCTTTGTAGTCATTCTCTCTCTGGAGAATGGGGACAACCAGAGTGCTGTCCTTTGGGGCTGTGACGGGACTAGGTGTGGTGGTAAGAAATACTTGGCTGGGGCAGGCTGCAAATGCAGGTGTCGTGAATTAGACCCATCGCCAAGAGACGGGGCCCTGAGAGGCCTCTGCTGAGCCACCACAGTGGAGGGCCACAGGGCCCTAGGTTGGAGTCCCAGCTCAGCCACTGACTTACGGTGGTGTCTGTGTCAGCTTCTCTGAGCACCAGGGGGTCACACTGCTGGGGACAGGACACCAAGGAAGAACAGGTAGAACTGAGCATTGAGCCAAAGCAGGGGACTGCTGTCCTTGAATTTCCCAAGGGCTCAGCAACCCCAGTCTCAAAGCTCCCCTCCACGCTGCAGCTCTCACCGCTGCGTGACCCTGGCACGTCCCAGCCTTCTGCCAGCTGCTCTCTGAGGGTCTCTGCTCTGCGGTCAGGCCAGGACCCACCCTCCAGCCCTCAGTGCTGTCCCAGCCTCTGCCTCAGATGGGCGGCATCTGCCCTCTGGTTCTGTCTCAGCAATTCCCCATCTGCTTGGCTCCCACCAAGGCTGGGGTAACAGGAAGATACGTGGGTGGGAACTGTTTGCTTTTGTTTCTTCAATGTTTGTAAGAAAAAGGCTTAACAAGCCAGATTGCAAACACTATTTTGCTGCACGATGCCTAGGATCTACTCTACAAGGAAATTTAAAGCTGAGCCTGGGCCAACTTTGACCAGAAAAGGCTGTCCTCAGCCTGTGGGAGGGGTCTGAGCTATGTGGGTTTGCGGTGACAGATCCTATGCTACTTTGAATCAGTGAGATCTGGACACAGGCCCAACTCGGGCACTCACATCCTGATTATGAGGCAGATCGTATTTTCCCAAAATGACCACAACAACGCCTTCCATCCCCCGTGGTTTTCATACGATGTGATTTTGACTTTTCTGCTGAGTGATGGGAATCTGTTCTCTTCCCTTTGTGATTGCTCTGACAAGAGTGTGACAGAAGTGATACTACATGGCTTCCAAGGCTTCTGCTTTGCTCTCTTGGAACATAGCCAGCACGTAGGGAACTCTAGATGAGAGGGGGCAGGGCAGGAGGGAGGGAAGGAGGGAGACAGGGACAGGGACAGGGACAGGGACAGAGACAGGGACAGGGACAGAGACAGAGACAGAGACAGAGGCAGAAAGAGACCATGTGAGTGCCACATGGAGGTGTGTCCTAGCTTGCAGCCAGCCTGGTCTCTAGCTGACAGTCAGCATCCGTCACCAGAGCTACAAGTCTTGCCGCTTCTGGGTGACTTCAGCTTCCGGTCATTGGCCTCCCAGCGAGTATTCCCAAGCGACAGCATGGACAGGTCAAGCTGCTGTAACTGTCCAGCCTAACTCCTGACTCACAGGCCCCACTGTCACATTATCCTGCGAGGCTCAAACCTCCGTGATACCAGGCACCTTGCTGGAAGCGTCACCGAATGAGGACAGAGGTGGCCCCTCAGAGAGGAGCAGAGAGGAGAGACTTCAATGAGGGTGGCCAAGCACCCTGTGGACTCGCACCACGGAAAAGCCTTTGAGGATGTATTAGTGTGAGGAAAGGCAACTGTGTTAGGCAGAGGTAGAAAGTCAGGGAGCAGGAGCTAGGGTGTGGAGGGGGCCCTCTGGGGCAGGAGTCACGCTGCCCACCCCCCAGAGCACTCGGCCAGCACCTGTGGGTTAGCTGAGGAGGCTCAGGACCCAGACGACCATCATCTCTGTTATGCTTTGCATCTGCCTGTCCCCCAAAGCCTCAGCCAGTCATTGATTACTGTGGGTGAGCACGCTGCACCTGCCCCAGAGCAGGTAATTTGCATAACAATGTGAGGAGGGGAGAGAGGCTGCCGCTCCCTTTGTTCTTTGCTCTATGCCACTACCACAGCCCGCTACCGCTACCACAGCCGGAGCTGCTGCTCTGTGCCGTGTGCCACTCTGCCTTGGAGCCAGCCTCGTATGGACTGAAACGTCCACCAGCTGGGAGCACTCATTTTTGGTGTCCTGTATTTGTCCCAGCAATGAGAGAAGATTAACTGAGACAATCTCAGTTTCAGTTCTGAGGTTCTGTGGGAATTCTTAGGGCTAGAGGGGGTGTTCAGTTTCCATGAGATGACTGTTTCTGCTTAGCAGGGATCTGCCTGGGTTTGTCTGCGGCCGTGGCTCTTGCTTCCGGGAGGTGATCCCATCATGGTGGTATGCAAGGCTCTGCTTTTCTGAAATCCAAGGTGACTATAGGTCCGGCAGTGTCCAGGTGTCCTTCCAGGGATGGAATGGGACAGTTATGAAAGCTTGCAGGTGGCTATCTCTGCAATCCCAAAAGTAGCTTTAATTATTCTTCGTGCCTTTAGTCTTTCTTTCTCCCCATAAGGATAGAAGCCTGGGCTTTCTCACTGAGCTACACCTTTTTTTTCAAACAGGGTCTCTGTTGAGTCACTAAGTTGCCCAGTCTGAGCTCACACATGAGATCCTCCTACCTCAGCTTCTCAGAGTGCTGGAATTATAGGCATAACCATCATACCAGCCTGGTGTACTCGGTTGTAAAGGGGGTGCTGCAAGCTGGCGCAGGGGCCGGGGATTCAATCCCTGGGCCTGCCATGCTGCCCCCACCCCCTTGGGGCACACTTAGACGGCAATTGAGGCTGAAGGTGGTGTTGTGCACCCACAATCCCAGCTCTTGGGAAGCTGTAAACAGGTGGATTACTATGAGTTGGATCTAGCAGTGAGACCCTGAAGACCCTTCCCTAAAATACAAAAAAAATTATAGTAGGGGTGAGATAGAATAAGTGAACTTAAGGGTAGTGAACCTGGAAATACAGACACTTGTTAGGTGACTAATATCTACCTGCAGAGCTGAGCAGCAGGCTGACCTAGAATTTTAAGCTAATAAGGGAGATTTAAAAATTGAGTTTCCTGATCTGCTTTCTACCTGTTCATACTTTTCTATCCTGGCTCAGGAGCTGCTCCCTTTGGAGGTCTGAACCCTCTGTTGGGGACTCTGGCTTTACTGTTGTCCCCTATTATTTAATATGAACATGCTGAGGGGGGCAAGGGACTTATCCAGGGTCCCTCTGTGGCTAACTGCCTGAGCAGGGGAAGCTTGCCTAGTGTCAGAGCCTCAGTGAACTGCAGGTGTGCTTTACCCACCCCACTGCTTTTGTAAAGAAATTGTGTTGCCACAGCCAGGATCACTCATTTGCATATTGTCTGGGGCTGCTGGGGACTACGTGCAAAGTGAAGTCTGCGCCTTTACACAACAGCTTTGTGCAATACTGCCTTAGAGGCAAAGGAAGCTGCAGCTGTCCCAGAAGCCCAGACCTCTGGGGGCTGGGGGGCGGGGAGTGAAAGGAAATCTGGGCCCCAAATCTCCTTTCT
The DNA here is from genome assembly GCA_004027025.1 of Myocastor coypus. NCBI lineage: Eukaryota > Metazoa > Chordata > Mammalia > Rodentia > Myocastoridae > Myocastor > Myocastor coypus. The sequence goes on along the minus strand of PVJA010009282.1, from coordinate 438 downwards.
TTCTCCAGTCCCAGTCTTCTGCAATGCAGGGTGGTAACTCTCTGCACTTCCGGCAGCGGGTGGGTGGATGAGTGGGTTAACTTTTTCCTTCCTTCTCCGTGCTCCCAGAAAAGAGTCCATGCTGTGAGCTCCTGCCTACACTGTCTTGTCCACCCAGGGCAGTTTCTGGAATTCAGGGACAGACAAGAGTAAAGCAAGAGTTAGAGCAATTAGCTCCTTGGCCAGGGCTGCTCCACCTCATTTGTGATGTTAATTGAATAGATTTGCATAATGCAATTGCAATAACCGAGGTGTTATTATACTTGCACATTTAAATCACTTAATCATCTATGTTTTCCCCCCTCTTAATCTTGATGTGCCTGTAAGGGGAGGGAACATGCAAGAAAGGAATCTCTCTCTCTCTCTCTCTCTCTCTCTCTCTCTCTCTCTCTCTCTCTC